>JAOXNN020000088.1:418856-459792 GCA_028571205.2 Hydropsyche betteni | reverse complement strand
CGCACTACAACCCAAAACAATGCGTTCCATCACAAATCGCGCCGCAACCAATCGCCTGTGGGCGCCTGGCCTAACAGACAGACGGACACACACACACACACACACACACACACACACACACACAGAATCCGCTATTATATATAGGGGATTGATTGATTGGACATTAGAAAATTAAGAAAAAACTTCCTATTTTTATCAAAAAATAGTAAAATACCCAAAATTCTGTATCAGACGAATTAATAATATAATTAGAGATGACAGATTTACCGAAAATTTCACTTACAGGTAATCCGCTAAAAACAATTAATTAAGTTATAATAATTAAATTTTGAAAAAACTCGGAAATAATTCGAAAAAAATGACGAGAAACTGAAAAAAACCGGGAAACCAAAAATATTTTCCCAAAAATAAAACGTTTTTCAAAAAAAAAAAAAATTACGTAAAACCGACTTTTATAAAAATTTCAAAACATATATTCTAAAAAAAGCAATACCTTTCAAAAATATTCAAAATACAAAAAAAAATAAAGATATTTATTTACCGATAAATTACCAAACTGTCTTGGGTCATTTACCGGTAATGACATCCTAAAGTATGATCTTATTTGATAATCAATACTTTATAAAAACATTTGCAATAAGTACATTTTAGTCTGTCCATGTCTTAAAATAGAAATAATTCTGATTTGACTGATATTCAATCTAATATGTATTTTTCAAAAATCACTCCTGAATTTTTCTCAAAAACAACAACACTGTCAAAATTAATACATAAATTTTCAAAGATAGCCTTTTTAAAATGAGAGTATTCCCTTATATATATGTATAATAATACAAAAGACTCAACTTTTATATAATATAAATTCCTCGATCAAAATTGCCATTCTAGAATATGAATAAACATTAAAAAATATAATAAAACTTATAAACATCACATGCATTATATGTCGTAATAAAACCGAATTGCAAACCGCTGCATTATACGCGTTCACGTAATAATGACGATAAAATAAAAGATAATACTAGATAATCGGCGGGATTTTCAAAAAATCGCTGCATAGCCTTTGGCTCTCCAATAAATTTTCCGCTTACAAACGGTCGATGATTTCAGGAGACTATAGATGATGATGATTTATCGCGTCGTGTCATGAAATATAACGAACGACGGGACTCGTTAGTTGTGATAAGTTAATGATGGTTTTAATTCGATCGCTTTCGGATAAATCGTGTTAAAAAGGCGTATATTATACGTTGCATCAAATGTGAAATTATCGGATGGTTTTATGTAACTTCGTTATGTAAAAATATATTTTGTATGAATGAGATATTTAGAACTTTGCAGTTGAGTCGATGAATATTATATTTAACAATATAAAAAGTAGATCGATAAATTTTTTGAATAAAATAACACGATTTATTACTATTAGGTCAGTGGAAAAGTTTCGTCTTATTTTTTTTTTATTAAACATTGTATTTTGAAACCAAACTGATGCGATGCTAATACCGCACTTTTTTATCGGTTGACTCCTATTTTCAAATATTAAAGAAGATCAGCATTAATAATAGCCTGTAACATCATCATTTTTATCAGTTAATGAAAAATTCACAGATCTGATTTGTTCAAATAACAACTGAATGATTCTAATGTTGACTACATCTTTACTGTACACATAATAAGTATTTTTAGTTATCATGGTTGCGTTATTATTTTTACAAAATTTATAAAATGAAAAATATTATACAATCAATACAATTTATTTCTAGACACTAATAAATAGGCCCGATGTTAATAACATCGACCGTGAATTTGTTGAGAAACGGAAAACGATAAAATGTGAAAACCCGATTGTGTGAACTCGATTTGAATATTCAATTGATAAAATTAAAAAAGTTCATTTGTTATTTGTTTGTGACATATAGGCAAAGCCAGTAGTTAGTAGGTAATAAGCATCATATTATAGACGCTAAGATAAGGCGATAAGATTATAGCCGTTATTATAATGACCATATAGACTAAATTCGGAGCTCGCGTTATAGCCGTTCTCATGTAGCGATTATAGCTGTTATATTTGAACGACATACAGGCTAATTTGGAACGATAAGTCTTACAAGCAAAAACAGACATCTGCATCCGTGATTATATATAGAGGATTCAAATATTTTTTCCACTCCGTAATAATCGAGGTATTGCGTAAGTCAATAGAAACGCTTTCATAAGCATCCTCTATAATAGCGGATTTCTGTGTATCCGTCTATGTATCTGTTCGATGACGCTCGCGACTTTAAAACGATACGTCGATACGATTATTTTTTGCGTCTATAAAATTTTCTTCATGCGTATATGGTCTTTATGCGTATATGGTGTTTATGCGTATACACTTAACGTCTATAATATCATGCTTATGAAAGCGTCTAATATCATTATAGACGTTAAGTGTATACGCATAATGATATATGATATTAGACGCTTTCATAAGCATGATATTATAGACATTAAGTGTATACGCATAAACACCATATACGCATGAAGAATAATTTTATACACGCAAATAAATAATAATATCGACGCGTCGTTTTAAAGTCGCGAGCGTCATCTAACAGACACACAGAAATCCGCTATTATATATAGGGGATAGGGAATGTTTATATAATTTTTTTGTGAATAAATTGGTAAAAAGCTCATGGATTTAATAAAATAAATTTAAAAAAAATCGAAAATTCAAACTACCATAAAAAAAAACCAGAATCGAACCGCACGACTTTCCGACACACGGATCCGAAATCGAATCAAGCGAAACGAAACGAAAGTTCGCGCGCGAAATAAGGAGAGAACTCGCGAACGTTCGCCACTTACGGCTTATTACGGCCGCCGCAAAGTTCGACGGACGCCAAAGTGCGAGAAAACCGTCGGGGGTCGAAAAAGGAAAACCCTCCCTTACGGCGTCCCTTCGCCGGGGGGGTGAATCCGGGGGGCGGATCGTGCCCCATAGAGAGCACCTGTTCCGTCGGGACTTTCGCGCACGTTCGCCCTTAATGCAATTAAGAACATCGGCGAAAACATTTGTACGCGAGATGCGCGAAATCCAATAAGCGGCGTTCGCTGTTCGAAAATTTTCAATGGCGATGCTTTTTGCGGGGTGGGGTCGGGGGGGGGGTTGTGTGCTAAATGATTTATCGCGCGGGAAAAAAGTGATGGTTGAAAATTTTATGTGTGCTCTTACGTGTGGTGCTCTTAAAATAGTTCGAGGTCTAATTGCTTCTTCGAGTTCTGGAACAAGATGACGAAGTAGTTAGCTTCGTGCACTTATAGGGGATTAGAAATTAGAAAGAAAAGTGAGGGAGACTTTACTAAATGGTTTATACTTAGCACTAACGTGTATTTATAAAACTACTATAATATTTTTTTAATAATTATTTTCCAATAGTCTCAAGAACGAGACCTTATTCAAACTCAAGATGTTGAAAATTGAATACATTTTACATTATATGATCTAAGGTCAATGATACGTGATCATTTGTATAATTTTTCTGTTAATTTATTTAAATGATCGATACGTATTCTGATATTTGATTATCATTATCTATTGCAAATTATTGTTGAAAGTAGTTGATTTTCAAAAAGTCTTATATCGAAATTATTTCGCGTCAAATAACTTTATTGTTACAACAATGATATGCGATTAGATCAATAACACGCGATTCCACTTGTATAAATTATGTCTGAGCCATATGCAGTTAAATTTATTTTAACAATTTGAATAATCGATACGTATTCTAATATTTGATTATCATTATCTATTGCAAACTATTATTAAAAGAATTTGACTTTCAAAAAGTCTAATTTTGAAATTATTTCATATCAAATAATCTTATTTAAAGATCAACGATATTCGATTAGGTTATTATTAAACTATAGTATAATAAATAGGCCCGATGTTAATAACATCGGCTGTGGATTTTTTAAGAAACGGAAAACGATAAAATGTGAAAACCCGATTGTGTGAACCCGAAATGTGTACCCGGTTCGAATATTTAATATTTAATTGATAAAATCAAAATAGTTCATTTTTTTATTTGTTTGTGACATATTATAGTCTATCCGATTCCCATACTCGATTTGAATATATTTTATATTTAATTAATAAAACCAGTTCATTTATTATTGTCACAATTACGACACATAGGCAAAGCCAATCCAGGCAATAAGCATCATATTATAGACGTTAACTGTATATGCATATAAAGACCATATTCGCAAAAAAGTCGCGAGCGTCAACGAACAGATACACAGACACACAGACACACAGATATCCGCTATTATATATAGGGGATTATTCGTTTCACTCAATTAATTTAAAAAAATACATACACACGTTCGACAAAAATTATTCAGTACTGAAAATTGATACTATAAACAAAGACACATTAAAACAAACCACGAATTCGCACAAAACAATCCGCCAATAACAAGAACAAAAGCCACACGGCACACCTAATTGCGAATTAGGGCGTCACACGTTAATCCGCGACACACACGTGTGCAAACGAATCCACCCATGACATTCCTTTGACGAATTCCATCAATCCCATTAATCAATCGCCAGATCCTGGATACGTACGCGACTTATAGAGTGCGAGTCCCGTTCGGAAATTCGAGTTCGGGAATCGAGTCGCATCTCGTTTAATTTATCCGTTTCGGGCGAAGTGACAGCTTAGCGAGATTAGGGATTTACATCTCGAGTCGTATTTACATATCTCCTATTACGACCTTTCGTAATCCGGGCGAGACACGGTCGTATATCCAGTGCGTTAGTGGTACGTACATCGTCGTTAATTGAATATGCGGTCTTAAATTTCGCGCATGGTCTAATCTAGATCGATTTGTGCGGCTGTTTTAGGAATAGATAGGTTTTGCAGATGGATTAATTGTTTTTGGCGTAGGATTGTGTTGTAATTAAGTTAAACTGTATCGTAAAATTGGTACTTAGATTGAACTCGTTCTGAAGTCATTTCGTGAAGAATGAAACGTACCATTGTTCTAAAAGTTAATACCATGATTGTATGATTTCACAAAAATGTCGCGTAATACAAATCCGTGTTATACGAGGTTTGAAGTTTATTTACAAAATTAGGGTTTTCATTCGTAAATACATTTTTTTGATTAAACAATACAAAAAAAATTATAGATTTTTAGATAAAAAGAATCATTGTAGGTGCATAAATCCGAAAATTAAGTTTTATAACGAATTTCGGGCGTAGTTTTTATATGTATGTGTTGTGAGGAGGTTATGTTTGACAATTTTTACAAATCATTTTCCTTTAGATCGTCTAAATTTGCACATACTAACAGTTCAGATGGCAAAAGGTGCTATTGGATAACATGTAAAAATGAAAATTATTAAGATGTGGTTAAAAATTGATAAATATAACTTCCAAACTTCGCGCGAAATTCGTAAAAAAAAAAACAATTTAGTTACTTATAATATAACATACGATTTTCTCGTGAAATCTGTTAAGAATTTCAACTTAAGCACTTATGATGCGTTTTCATTCAAATTAAAATGCAAATTTGTCAATAAATAATATACGTAAGAAGAAAAAAGCAATATCTAATTCATTTTTGGTTATTTTTTATAAAATCGTGTTAAATAAAACGTATTGTACAATAATACATCACAATTGATTAACCGTATTATTTCAAAATCGTGTTATATAAAACCGAGCTATATGAGGCCCGAGCGTAGTTTCGAAAATGAATTATTTTAATATCTATGAATCCGGCCCACAACATGAGCGAAAGCACAAATCTCTTTAATGGTTATCGAAACCGAATTTTCCCGTTTAATTTTCGAAATAAACGCGATAATGTATTCGCAAGTCGTAGCGCGCGAAACACGTCCGTAGCCGGTTAACGTGACGTACGTACGGTGCACACGTGTACGTATTATTATAGTCGGTCTCTACGTGATACGTGATTGTTATTTTGCGGTTGTTTATTCAACAACGACGTCCAGATCGTACATTATCAGAACAAACGTTGCGAGTCGATCGGCAATTTCTTGGCGAACGTTTGCCGGGGTATGGGTATGTTGAACGAATGTGGTGTGTGGCAGAGATGTATTTGAAGTGTTCGAAAAAATGCTTTCTAAGTTTATTTAATAGTATATTTTTTAATATAAATTAAATATGAATTTTTAAAAGACCTATTTTTTAATTGGGGGACAATTTAAACGCGCATTTTATAAAATAAATGTTTATTTAAAAAAAATTATGTGTGCATTATGCTCAAGAATTGAGATGTGTTAATGTATGTGCCTTAAAACGAATAAAATGTGTATTAGAATGCTCACACTTTATAATGCATAAAATTTAATTTTTTTCATTGCAAACTACAAATAAAATAATATTCAATACGATATTCTTCAAAATATATAGTATATTATTCTAATGCTCAAGTATTTCGTTTAAAGACACAATCTATATTTTTTCAATGTACATTTAAATCACATTCGTTTAAATATAATATGTCGATCACGAAATTGAATAACATATAATACTAGTATATAGGCCCGATGTTAATAACATCGGTTGTGAATTGATAACCATACTATTACGTAATAAAATAAAAATTAAATAAAACATCATCATCATAATCATCATCATCTGGGTCATCGTGACAGACAGACAGAAATCCGCTATTATTATATATATATATATAGGGGTAGGGGATTATTACAAAGAAAAAAATGAAGCCTTTAAATAAAATTGATTTTTATTTTATTTTGCATATTACATAGAAAGATTCTTCAAACGTTTTGGTTTAACTGGAATTTTTCTAACTTTAAGATTAGTCCCGGAATTTCAATTAAATAGTATACCTCTTTTTTCAGTTAGAATAAATTTCATTTTGTATATTTTGTTTTAATGTAAAAAAGTATATTTTCCTATTATTTGCAAAAAAAATTGATTATTCAAGCGTATTGGTTTAATTTGGTTCTAAAGATTCTACTATTATTAATTTAAAAGACTAATCAAAATATAACTTTATAACAAAATTAATCAAATTAATGAACTAAAAATCAAAAAAATTTCTTTGATACATATTATTAAATTTTAGTTTGGTTGATTTTGTTATCGTCAAGTTATTTTTGTTTGAGTCTTTATATGTTTGGAAAAAAAAATGTGAACATTTGGACTATACTTTGGAAGATAATAAAAAAAATGGAAAAAAATTTAAATCGATTCAATCTCAAGTTTCTTTCCCCAAAAAGACTCGTGAAAAGACAAATATTGAGAAACACTGGTGCAGAACGAAAAATTCACATAGGCGTCCGTGCCTTGTGATTATTATAATGTTGCGAGTAAATCGATTCAACGGAATCACGCAAACTCGCGGAAGAATAATTGTCGAATATGAAAAAAATAATAAAAAAATATCACAAAAAGCTGATAAATGCCTCGTGTATGAGGGATAAAGCATTTTAACTTTCTTTCACTATGTACGGATAAAAGGTTATGTGCGTTCATTTTTCGAACAGTGTTGACTGCAACAAATTACAGTTCAAAAGTTTAAATCTGTGTTGTTTGAAAACTGCGTTCAAGTGAACGTGTCGTTAACCTTTTAATGTTCGAGTAAGCACAAACACGAACGGGATGACGTGGTTCATTTGTATGAATTTACAGGACAAATAGAATTTTGTTATAAATATAGAACGGATCCGAAAAATTTTAAACTGATTACAAGAACTAATCTTACCCGAAAAAAAATTTCTGTGCAAAATATTATACATTTCCTTGTAGTGAAAGCATTTTTCATAAATCGGCTTATGTTTCGCTTAATCTCAAGTTTGAAATGTTCCCGAACGTTAAAGAAAAAAATCTGTAAAACGAATGAAAGCGAGCGTTCACAAAAATGATAATTATCATTTTGAAATATCTCACAACATAAAAGTGTTGTTACGATGCAGCCACAGCCTTTAAATTTATTATTTTCTACTAAAAAAATTCATAAAACACGCAAAATAGCGCGTGCATGTGCGACATAAAAAAAATGTCGCAGGAGAAACAAGGGCAAGAGCGCCATGGCGAATTTTCATTACTAATGAGAAAATCAATAGTCACATCTCGTATAATTTCGCATTAAGTAGAACAAATTTGTTTTTGTCAAAATTGTTAAATTCATAATACCCCATATAAATCTACTTAACAAATTACCAGAAATTTTCATGAGAGAAAAAAAAATTCATCATACAAATACGAATAACCCGAAACGTGAATAATATACAACATTTATTTTCGCATACAAAAACATGTAGGGAAAGTGCGCATTTGATTCGACCGATGCAACTGTTTCGCGCATTATTTTGCGGAATTTCCTCCGCACAAAAGAGCCTCACTTTCGTCGTATGATGAAGCAATTTTTCACGTTGCGATTACGTATTCACGTATGATTCTCCCCGCGGACATTATATATCGCGCAGGCTGTAATAATTTCGCGATTTCTCTACCCGAAACGTGTATGTCTAGATTTTATTGCCCTGTGTAATTTCACCGAATCCGAAATTAATAACACTTACTAAGGGCAAAATTGTGCCGGGTACGGTGGAGCCTCGCTTTATGCAAGCACATTGTAATCTGAGCTTAAAGCTCTGAGTTATATGCCAGTGTCCGGCGGCGCAGTTGTCTCCAAAATTGGGCTCGAAGATGAAAGGGTTCAGATTTAAAAATGTATATTGTATGATATTATTTTGACCTCATATCATATGAAATTATCTATTTACAATTTAAATAATAATATTTTTATACACTAGGGCCTAGTATAACACGGTTTTATACAACATTATTCTGTAAACGAGGTTTCATATAATACGATTTTGATATGAAACAATTTTATATAATACGGTTTTAGAAAAAAACAATTAAAAATGAATCATGTAATGCTTTACTTAGGTAAATAAAATATTTATTGATAAATTTGCATTTCAACACCAATAAAAATGCATTTTAAGTTCTACATATCTATACATACATATCTTAGTAGTACATACATACATATCTTAGTATCTTATCATACATATCTTAGTATCTTCATTCGAATTCTGAAGAAAATGATTTGTAAAAACTGTCAAACATAACCTCCTCACAACACGTACTCGTAAAAACTACGCACAAAATTCACGAAACCTAATTTGCGGACATGTAATGCATAAATTACGAATGAAAAACATTAAGAAAATTAATTTAAGCACCTAAAATGCATTTTATCTAAATACGTAATTTTAATTCCGGTATTTTTTTTCTAACGAAAAACCTAATTCCGTAAGAACTTTATACCTCACTTAACACGGATTTGTATTACACGACGTTTTTGTGGAACCATACATTGTATGGTTCCACAAAACACCGTATTACACGAAACCCCAGCGTATATAATTTTTTGTAACATTTCAAAAGTATCAAAAATAAAAAAGTTCGACAACCACTACGAATATCGACTGGGCTATTACGATATTATGAACTAACCTCGGGCCGTTCGAAATTTCGCAATTGCGTAAACGCAATAACGATAAAATTAATTCGGGCAGCCCTAAAAAAAAAGGTTTCGCATAAAAACCGCGGTCTCGGTGAAACGCGTTGCTTAATTTTATTATCGTCGCTCGTCGGTACATAGTAATTAGGTATTTCGGCACGAAAATGAATTCGAAAGTCTTCGCTTGACGATATAATGACGTTTCGGCGTTAATTAGCTTCGAGCGCGCCAATTTGCAATACGCGAGTGCAAATTCAATTTTATTACTTCGCGATTTTCGTATGAGCGCTATGTGCTTTCGCTTTCGTGAACGAAATATGGTTTGTGTCGAGTTGAAAGATGTATTTAAAAAAAAAGATTTTTTTATGAGAAGTTGTGTAAAATTTAAATGCGCATTGTATAAAATAAATGTGCATTTAACCTGAGCATTTAATAAGATTAGAGTGTTTTCAAAAAAAATAATGTGTGCATTTTGTATGTGCATTGAAATGTGCACATTAGAAAAAATATCTATACCTTAAAACGAATAAAACGTATATTATGATGAAAAGATATAAAGGATCGGCCACGCCGCAAAAGCAAACAGGGCAAAATACCAACCACACGATCATTATTCACAGCTTTCATAATATAATTAAATTGGAAAGAATTATTAAAATGTATTTGAAATTTAATGCGGAATTTATTTCATCTTTGTAATTGTATAAAAAATATCTAAAAAGTCTCGTCTTTAAAATGATTTTATATAAATTTTTGATGATTTGATCTAATGATTGCCTTTTGAATATGAAATTTAAGACAAATTTGAATGAACGATCGTCGGGAAGAAAAGAAAAACATTGTTCAAGAGTTCAAAATGCTGGAGCAATTTGTATTGAGTACATTTTTCAAAAAATGTGTCGACCTACAAAAAAGAAAAAGGAAAAATACAACATGGTTAAAACGATAATGGAAAAGGTGACTGTCACGCCAAAGTGATCGATCATTTAATATTATTACATGAATATTTTGCTCCATTAACCTTTTCACGTCTGAGAGATCTTTTTATCACAAATAATAATGAAAAAGCATTCGGAAATGATACATTTTATAATATTTCAATACGTGCGAAAGCAAGAAAATTATTACGTTTATAGACGAAAATTCCACGAATGTAATTTAATGATTCTGACAAATTACAATACTGGATCAGGTTATTAATAATAAAATTATTATTTCACAATATGAGACGATTTCTGTGTCTTTTCATAGTAAATTCTGATACTATTTTAATACTCAGTTAATATAATATTTAGAATCGAATGATGTTCAATTCTATAGTTTTTTTTTGTTATTTTTAAGATTTCGCTAAATCACATATGTGATTTTCTCAATAAAATTTTATTAACATGTTTTATTTTAAGCCATTTTCAAAACAAGAATCCGCACGACCAGCCACTAGTTTATTATACTCCTTATACCGAATATGAAATTCAAAAAATTTTATACATAAGTTAATTAATTCATATTTCATGCATGCGTATACAACTTTCATTAAAGCTCCATTGTACCGCATATGTGCCCCCTTTAACATCACACGCCCCGCAGCATACATCCAAGAATAACGGCGTGATGATATTTGCATTTGCATATCGGAGCAGCGAAGCCTTCCCGCCTCCGCAAACAACAACAATAAAATGATGAAAAAAAAACTCGAAAAAAAAATTATTCTCGCAAGACGGAACGAGAATATTTACGACGCGGCCGGGTAAACCGTCAAATTTGCGCGTCGGAGAAATTGGACGAACAAAGCCGACGACGTCTGACGAAAAAGCGAAATATTATAAAACATACGCACCGAAGGGCGGGGTGAAAGTGTGCACGGGTGCGTCAAGAGGCGCGGTCAGAACGAAAAGTGGGGTCCGAGCGCGACGAGGGTCGGCCTTTAAGGGTTAATTTGTATTGAGATGTTTCGGTTTTGAATGCGGACGAGGATCTGTTTGTTGTTTTCGGGGAACGAGGGTCGATTGAGGTTGTCTTTTTGGAATCTGGTTATTGATGGTTGTTATGTTGGCGAGTGTTTTTGATGATTTCGTAATTACAGTGAGCCCTCGACGTAAGCAATTTCAAATTACGCGAATTCGCAATTAAGCGATTAAAAAAAATTTGTATTTTTTTAATTTGCTTGATTTTTTCCTGTTTTTTCATTAAAAAAATATAACTCCTAACCATGTCGAACGTATGTACAAAAACTACGTGCGTTTTTAAATGCAAAACCCAAGTGCTATTTCTTTATGAAAAATAAAATAAAATTAAAAATCTGATAAATTATTGGATCAAGTATAGTAATATTCTATTGATATAAAACAATGATGGAATTTTATTAACTGAAACCAAAAATAATGCATGAAAACAAAAGACAGATTTTTCCCATAGTCTTATTCTTAAAAAAATTCGTAAAAATATTTTGTCATAATTAACTGAATATATTTAAAGTGGTTATCTAGTGAGTGTCAATTATTTTAAGTCAATTTTTTTTAATACATATATTATATATTATATATTATATATACAGTCGTTACTGTAAATGTGATTCTTGAATTGATTGTAAATATAACTACAATTAATTTCTGTAATTGTATATTTATACAAATGCTTATGTTCATATCGGAAGTAATAACAATATTTGTATGAAGGTCCATTCCATTTTCACCCACCCCTAAAACTAACTAATTCGTATTATATCAAAATTTCTCAAATTTAAGGTATATTCGATTTACGCGATTTTCCCACTTCAACGAAAACCTTCGCAACGCATTAATTCCGTAAACCGAAGACTTACTATTAAATATTATTTTATAATTTACGACGCTTTTATTAACGGTCGTTCAAAATTTAATATGTCAAGAATTTGCATTCTCGCAAACAACATGTCACGCTGCATACTCAAATGAACATAAAATCAATATGCATCACGATCTCATATAAAAATTTTCATCAAAACCCATCCAATTAAAAAAAAAAACAAGAACATTAACACCATTCTTCTTCAACGACAAAAAAAAAATCTCCCAGAATAAATCAGTTCACGAACGACCCCATTTTCATTTTATTTTTCCCCGTAAAAAAAGCACGACACCAGGTGCCAGTGCCGTCAAAATTTACGTCAATAGCAACATTGATGATGATAACGTCAACACCACCGTTGACGACGACATCCACCGACCGGATGGTTCACCTAGATTTATGAAGCCTGAAAACCGAAGCCTTATCCCTTTGACCGCAGCCATCCATCAAACGAGCCGCTTTTTTCACACTTTCGAATCCTGCGCCGCTTTATTTGTTCGTTTTTCGGTTTTTTACCGAAGGATTGTCCGCTTTGACCCGGGCGGGATCTCGTTTTGTGGATGAAGTCGTATTATAGCTTGAAAATAGATTTCGCATGTTTATTATTGTGCTGTGTTTCGGATGGGTTTGATTGTGGTCATGTGTCAAACGAGTCGTTTTGTTCTTCAAATTTCTGCTGATTCCTGAAGGATTGACCATTTGAAACCTGTACTATGCGAGATTTTGTATTATATAATATTTGATATTGTATAGTATTTTAGATATTCATTGTACGTTTTCTACTTCGTTTCGGTTGAATGTCTTATTGACAAGGATCATTCATCGAACGAGTCGAGCTTTTCGCATTTTTGAATCCTGTGTTGTTTTATTTTTAAATTCGTTCCCGTTTTCTGGAAGGATTAATCTATTTAACCCTAAAGCTTGTAAAACTTTGATTTATGTTCAAAATGAATTTCGTATGGCTTTATAACAATACGATATTGCCATTTTAATATAAATGTATATAAAAATTTCAAAAAAAACTAATTGGTATAACTATTATGAAAATATATTAAATAATCGTATCAATGTATATTTATATTCATTGAATATTTTATATACATCAGGGTTAACTGTGAATGTAAAAAAATAAACGCCTTTCCTCTGATTGAATTTCTCCAGCAAAAAACTAAACTATTTTGTGAATTGTTACATAAAAATAAGATCTGATTTGTTCCCCGAATTTCTTTTTCCGATGTGTAATAGCACATGTCGGAAACGAGTACTAGGTAAAGCGACAAATTAAGAACGATCATCGTTCTCGTTGTGGTACATTGGGCCCGTTCTACGTTTACCATTCGATCTTTATACGATAAAGAATGGAAACGTTTCCTGCAACGTTTTTCCGTAAATAAAACCGACGGTTTCGTTGCTGAAACTGAAATCGAGCGTTCAAAGCGACATTTTTTAAGAGAAAATTGGCGGTCGGTTAAATTGCTCTGCGTCCGCTCAGCTGCCATATAATTTGCGATGGAGAATATTTTCTCGGTAGTTAAATATATCAAAAAAGTATTTGTATAGATATTATACAATTTATTATTTGTATATTCAAGCTTTTGAACTGGCCCGCTTATGTAATAAAACTTATGTAAATAAATAGACTAAATCCATAGTCAGATTTGTATACACGTAAAGGCAATGTAGGCTTAGTGGCCTTCATATCCAAGTGGCCTCAATCGATATATTGTTAATTTTTATATTGTTATTATAATATCATCTTCATTATCATCATCATCATCATCATCATAATGTATAACAAGTAGTAGGTAAAACCTTTAATTAAGGACACACTATATTTTAAATAACGTGTGACCTTTAGAAAATATTTAGTTATTTAATCTTTATATTATTTTAATTAATTTTTCTTTTTGATTTTCGTTTATTCATAAAAATGGGAGGGGGGGTCTCATAAATTGAATAGCCTATGACCTCTCATGATCTAAATCACTTGATATATCCGTTCATTCTTCATTCTTTAAGATAGTTAATGTTAAAATTTTAGCATAAATGAATTGAAATATTTTTTTTTAATCACAAGATTTTAAAATTTTAATAACCAACGCAACAACAATTCGAAATCAACAATCCATACAGTGAAACAATGCGAAAAAAGCGCAACTCGCGTCGGTTTGTTTTATTGAAAGCGTTTTGCAAAGTTACTCATTGTGCTGAAGGAATACGAAAAGAGGCGCTTGTTTGCAGCTCGTCTCCCTTTTCAGCACACACTTCCCATACTTCCATCCCGATACTATGTCTATTTTATTTTTCCAGCTCGCATCGGATGACTCTATTGCGACGCCAGGAAACGGTTACATTAGAAAGTGCTATTTTCCGGACTATTTCTCCCTTTTTTTTTTTCGACGGCTCGCCATATAAAATGTATAAAACCCGAAAATTACCAAAGCCCGAGCCAAAAAAGGGAAAGAACACTCGGCAGAGAGCCAGATGGAAATGGATTTTTGCACTGGAATGTTCGCGGATCTGTGAATTTGTTTTAATCTATGCTCCAGGAAACGGAACGATCTGAATGAATAATGGGAAGGTCCGCCTTTGGGAGAGCTTCTTGCTCCTTCGATAGAGCTTTTCCGTTGTATTTACTTTTTTTGTTAAATTTTTTTCTCTTTCGATTCGATTGGTTGTTTGGAATGGTTGAAAGGTTCAAATTGCAAATTAAATCGAGGAAATCGAAGAATTTTTCACAAATTAAAATACTTATATATACATATCAGTTCACTTGAACTATTTACATTAAAAAAATTATTATTTTTCTAAATATTGTATCATTATTCATTTAAGAAAATCATATACTTGTATGGTATGATATGAAAAATAGAAGAGGATTAAAATGTCATAGCTGTATCTCTTGTTGCGCGCGGTTTAAAAGTTATAGACTTAAGGGTTTTAGCCTGTTGCATTTAAGCCTTCCCAGAATATAGAACTTTCATGTAAATACAAATATTAGTACGTACAACTCGGCGGGGGTATTTAAACGTTATGCAAATACTATTCGTATGTGCGCTTCAAACATCGGAAAACTAATATAAAATTCAAGTGGGTGAAATTTCCCGATAAAACTTCCACCGTGAATTCGTCAAATTTCGAAGCTCTTTTGTGACGGATGAGACTTTTTCATAAGGGAAAATATATATCGGATATGAAAGAATATCTTGGAAAAATTTTCGCATGGAAGAAAAATTGAAAATCAACACGTTCGAAGCGTTCGCGAATAATCGAATAAGCAAGGCAATTTTCCGATTTGTTCGGATGAGGTGTTTTCGAGCGGTCTTTTGACGATTTTTCTATAAAGGGGTTTTTCGTATATTGATATAAATTTAGCGCATGTATTTTAATGCGGAAGCTTATTATAAAAAAAACGAAATGCTGTTCTATTTTCGATAACGATTCAGAGAAAGTTCTTTTGTGAATACGTATTCTCTTTATGGGATTGTTTCCGTTCGCGTGGAAAAATTCCAAAGAAAACCTAGTTGGATTTTTGCATATTTGTGGACTACTGCATATTGATTTTTCTTTCAAGAATATACGCTAAAATTCGCCAAGCGAATACCGATATCTTTATATACGACAACTTTAAATGTATCTCATATTTTACTATTTTTTTTCTACACATAAAACGATCGCGCATAAATCACTTTCCTATTCAATACAGTGATATTTTCCTTTTATATTCTTCATGTTACCGAGTATATGATCAAAATAATCGAATTCTTCATACGACATTATTATTTGTATCATAACTGATTGTGAGTGTAAAATTATTTCAAAAATAAAACAATCATCTTAAGAATGCCTTGAACCAAAATCAACCCTTTCATCTCACATCTTCATATTAAATATGATACTCTTTCGTAATAAGATTTTGTCTAAAGCAGAAGAACGAGACTCGAATCTAGAATGGAAACTTATTAAAGAATTTCTGACGCACACGAGCGTGACCCTATTATGCAAAGGAATTTTCGAAAAGTTAAACTTCTGGCACACGCGCATTCCCCAAACCGAAAAAGGATAAATTTCCAGCCGTGAAAAGGGGGTAGTTTAGTGTCGCAGAAAAAGCAATTTATTACACGTCGTCGGAAAAGGACTGAAATAGGAACTGATGCTGATAGGACGAACGCTGAATAGAGATATATCCTTTCACGTAGCAACAAAACTATGGGACATCGGCTAATGAGATCACTTATTAAGAAAGATATTTTTTAATTGATTTACATATTAGATTGGTATATAGAAAAATGAAATGAATTTATATTTTGGTGTGTATTACAAAGAAATTACTATTTGGACAAGTATAAAGTTCACATTGTAAGTAGCCCTGTGAAAACGCAGAAACGAATAGGTACAAACATATTTTATATACCGCTTGGCTTTCAGAGTTAAATTAACAAAACAATCTTGCGGCAAAAAGGAAAGTTCTTAAAGGAAAGGAAAAGAAAAAATACAAGAAACGGCGAAGAATAATGAACGTGCATAACTTTCTCGTTACAAATCAAATATGTACAAAGTTTATCGTAAATATAACGCTTTTCCACCCTAGTCAAAAAAAGATATTACGAAAGACATTATACTTAATAGACTTTTCGGACATTCTTTTATATTCATTTAATTTAATTCTTGGCCTATTATTTTAAACATCGCATTGTATATTTCAACAGTAAAAAATTCCCTCATTAAAAACGAACTCTAGGAAGAAAAATAATCCAAGCAATTGCATCAACCTTTTAAAACATCAACTCTCTGAAATTACACAGCTCTCATAATAAAAACGCTGAATAGAATATAATTATCGTCTCGACTATCAGGCGCGAATCTCAAGCGGAGCGAGATTTTAATCTATACTTTAATTACGCGAAGAGTATATTTGACACAATTTAGAAGATAACATCCGATGAAAACGTCTCTTTGACATCGTGCACAATTTAATTCTAATCAGCGGTCGTAATCCGGATAAATTAGTTTCAGAGGATGCTCTGTCCAAAGGAACGCCGGCTGAATATTTCATGTGGTGTTGCCTCGAAAGCTCGACGACACGCAATACATGAACGAAAAATTTCCAAAAAAGTACATAAGATAATACAAAGTATGTAAAACACGAATATATCAAAATATTACGAAAATATATAAAAAATACATTTTATTGAGAAGACTCTTTATGAAATCTTTTGAATCGAATTTCTATTATGTAAAAGAAAAACGAAAACAACCATTATAATATACATGACACTAGTAAAATCACCGACACGAAAGAGCAAAAAAATATGGGAAGAAAATAATAATATGAAATATTTTAACGGTCGTTGTGGTTAGTTGTTAAAGGGTGCGCATCGCCGGATTCATCCCCGAGGGTTATTATTCACGATTACGACCACAATGATGTCTTTTCATATTGCATGGCAGGATGTTTTTCAAATTGAACGTTGGGCTTTCACGGAGAGTTTTCAGCGGATTGTGCATCCTGGAGTGGATCGTAAACGAGCGCTTTGACGTCATTTCATTTTTATGCTGAAAGAACAACGCTCACGCGATAATGAAAGATAAATAAATAAAGTTTTGTGTTGAATTGAAATTGCGAATTCTTTCAAGAGTTTGTGCGAAATAATATTTTAACTTGAAATTGTGGGAAAAATTTTTGACGGAGTTCAAAAGAACATTGTATAAGTGAATATTTTATAATATTAAAATATCATCGATGACATTTTATACATTGACTAATATCAAATTAAAAATTAATCTAATATTTTCTTACATGATATTAGTATTTGAATTGACATTTAGTACATACGTCAACGAGGACCTTTCACAATAAAAAAAACCAACGTAATACGGAAATAAATTATACAATTTAAAAAACATGAAACACAATAATGTCATCACAATATGATCGCGAACATAAAACGAAATCTACATTTCATATTTCCTTCAAGCACATGCATTATCAGATTGCAGGAAACGACCGTTTCTACGATAATAGCTGGCATTCGTTGCGTTCACTTGCACTTTATTATACACTTTCGACGAAAGCTTTCGCGTGCTCGAACCGAAAAATAGAAAATGTGAAGTGAAATTTCCTCACACGTCCTAACCGAGTATATACGGCTTTGAGGTGCCGGCAAATTGAAAAAAGATCACTAAATTAGCCGGGAGCAGTTTATCGGCGGATTAAATTGCCCTATAAATCGACAGTGGTACAGAAGAGGTCCCTCTCGAAACAAAAAGACATAAAAATCGACCTTAAAAGGGCGACAAATCCGAAGAGACGTATAGTCCCGAGGAAGTGTCGAAATTTATCGCTAGTCACTTTCTAAGTCTTTGCCGATTTTATTGCTTTTATTATAGGCGTATGATTGCTTTCGTATTTTTAGATAGTAAAAAACTTATTAATTAATATATATATATATTATAAAAAAATATTATTAATATAATATTATAAATTGTATAAAAAAAATAAACGGGATAAGAATTATTCATGATCGATTGAAGCCCTGTTTATTACGTATACGACTGTATTCAAGATCGATTAAAAATTTATAAAAAATCTCATAAAATATTAGTTAGGCATTGATTTTATATAAAGATAACGTATTTCGATATGAAAATTTGTAATATTAATAGAAAAAATCTCAGTACAACTGTGCGTAAATGCGTGAAATTCGAAATTTGGCGCGCAAAAATTAATAGGCACAAGCGTTCCCGAAACGAGTGGCTCGGGTTCCCTTTGTGCGTCGGGAATAAAAACAACCCCCCCGATTACGTTATTAGTGCTGTGGGCAAATTAAACCGAATTAACTGGTGCTTTCTCGCTAAATGACGATACCGAGGCATTTAGAGGACTTTGTCGCATCCCGCGGGAACTCGTATCGCCCACGTGAGGCTGTGTTTTTTGTTTTCAAAAAATGTTTTAATTGTTTTTGGCGGTGAGGGAAAATGTCTTTTGGTTCACAGATGTGAGTGTGTGTTTGATTAGTTTCAGTCTAGTGAACATGGTTGTAGGAATTTGTAGTTTAATTTGAATGGAGTGTATTTTGGAAAGTTTTATATTTGAATATTTTTGGGTAGGTGCTATATGCAAATTCAATGATTTATTAATATTGAAGTATGATAAATTATAGTATCTCTAAATAACTTATTAAAACAAAACACAAAGACTCGTGAGCTATGTGCGATGTCTTCACAAATGGAAGTTTAGTTAATTAAACATTCGTACAAGTTTAATTAAATTTCATACAATACTTTAAATTAATTAATTAAAATTATATTCAGACGTAAAACGTAACATTGCAAAGATTTCAATATTAAAACACACTACACAAAAAAATACCATACTCATACAAAATTTGATATACGAGCAACAGTTAACGTCCGACCCTCGAAAGCGACCCTTAACCTTCTTCCCAACCGAAATGAAATAAAAAAAACTATAACAAAACCATTTATAAATAAACTCGATTATGTCCAAAGTTGACAGAACGAACCGAAAGTCCCCGTCCCATCTTTATTCACATTCAGAGCGGGCTCAAAGCCTGCCAGCTTTCTTTTAACTAAAGGATAGACGTCACATTACATCAGTCGCGACTTCAAAGCCTCCAGATCTCGATCTGTTCGGCGTTTAAGCCTGCTTGTATCGCAGAGCACATACGAGAAGCCTTTTGTGTGGATCCGTATCGAGATTCGTTCAAAAGTGTACCCGTGGGTGTGCTTTCGAGGAACGCGGATCGACATTCGAGAAGTGTCGTCCCGGAATTTTTAAATACGTTTCTGGTTTATATTCAAAGTTTTACCATTTTAGACATTAGAAACAAATTGTTTTTTTATGAAATATTTGCGATTCAATATAGTTTTTCAATTAGTCCAGAAGCATCAAGCACATCCCTGACCCATTTCAATTCAAGCCCAAACAAACATTGCGTTCAAATCGCCTAAACCAACTCTAATATACGAAACATCCAACTATAAACTCAACCCCTACACGTCATCCCCATATCGGAGCGTTTCGCGCTATAATGAGTTTACGGATAAGCACTGGCTGAAATTCGCTAGAGAAATATTCAGAGCTAAGGGCGCAAAATAAACCGTTTTAAACACTGTAAAATTATGCAGCAAGTTTTGTGTGCAACACTTATGTGTGCATCGCTACGTGCGCGTCTAATTAAATTTAACACTCGAGTCAGAATTTCAACCGGCGAATTCAAAGAAAACAATTAGAGCTTCCATAACTCAGTTTATAACGAACGTCAACATTGGAGACTTGTCTAATTCCGTGACACGTCTAATTCCATAATAGTTGATTTTTTTTTTTTAATAATGCCATTATATTTTAAAGAACGATATTTACTCAAAATTTGCCGCTTTATACAACATGATGATATAATTTATTGATATTAACTTAATAATATTAATAATTTATTGATTGATCTTAACCGTTCATATATGATGTTAGTATAGACGTGTTTTGTGACGATATTTTCGTTAGATTGTGTTAGTTGCTACAAAAAATTGGTAATGAATTACAACATCTAAATAACGTTTCAATAAAAATGAAGGTAGATGCTTTATGATTATAAACTTTTTTTAACTATTTTCCAATAGAGCACCAGATAATGACAAACAAGCCCTTAATATCACGAAATTAGACAAGTCTCCCCTATAGCAACTAACTCAATTAATTTTCGATTCAATATATTTTTATATTGGAAATAATTAGCCAATGGCGGAATTAGGTCCTCTTTTTTGAGTTAAACGTTTCGGTTTCAGCGACCACGTAGCGTGGCCACTTAAAATTGATAAATCGCGTTGGCCCCCCCACGTAAAAGTGAACCCTTGGCCATATTTCAAACCCCTGTTCTGAAGCGGCGACCTCTTTGTCGAGCACAACCCCGTGTATTGGCAGTCGACGGCCGTTAATCATATTTCGTGGTGGTTGGAAAAAAGAGCGAAAATTCGAGAATTTAGCGTTCTTTAGAGTGGACTAGAAAGTCGTTTTTTTTTTACTGTTAAAATCGGTGGTAGGCGCTATTTTGATGAATTTGAATATTACTCACTCTGCTTCTTCGACGGTCTCTGTCATTGCCAGGAAGACGCAGTTTAGAAGAATGGTGGCCATTACTACGTAATCGAAGAGTTGGTTGGTGCAGAGGAAGATGCAAGCACGTCTCATTGGAGACCATGGCGACCACCAAAAGAACGAGCTGGTTGCTGTAAAACGATGGATGTAGTTCTTCCTGAATCTCTTCGATACCACACAAAACGTCTGAAACAAACACATACATTTATTAAATAATAATTTTCCAATCTGTTATGCAAAGTATGCTTTTAATTAAACTGTAAAGCATGCAAAATGTGATAGAAAATTTTCAAAGGACTCATATTAATCCCTAAAAGCGTGCACATATCATATTCATACATTTTTACGTATTTATTGTTTCACTTTGAGTTCAGCAGTAATAAAACACACATAGAGAAAAAGAAATCGAGAATAAAGACATTAGACGCGAATCGTATGGTTTTATTTTGGAGAGAGCTCATGAATATGAAAGGAGAGCCTTTCGGGAGGCGGAACAGTGCGCATACGTACTATGTAATACTTTGACGAAAGCCGGAAAATTTCCTCAGACGTATAGAAAAAGGACACACTAAAAACGACGAAGGAGCGTATTCATATCGGACGAAGTTTTTCTTATTATTTATTTATTTTTCGCGTTGACATTGCTCAGTAGGAAACTCGCAATCCAATATATGTTTGAACTACGGTACGTCGACAAACATCAAGGAACAATTTCCGAGCTAATACACATCGTATAACACAATAAACAGTTTATTATGCAAATACGAATACGGTGGACTCGAAATTTCAAATTATACAACCCACTATTCTCAATTCCCTCATATGAAATTATAAAACGACCGTCATTTTTCTCGGATACAAAACAAAACTTTTCATCGCATCTTCGCAGTCTTTATGGCAACAATCGCAATTACGCGCATCCCTCAATACTTTAACCGGTAAATAACTTCTTCTGCTCGATTTGAACCACCCTATACCATGGATACACCCATCGGGAATTATATTTAGTATTGTATGATTGTTAATCTGACCGTGCTAATCCCGTACATTCGCACGGGAATAACCGCAACGGTTTAACCGCTACAATCACGACAATTCGATGCAACACGACGCATCGGTGCACTAACGTGTTCTAATTTAATATTATGAACAAGACATGGTGCCATGTATGTTAGGTTTAAGCTAGGTTTATCGTTTCGAGTTGTGCGATTCGAATTGTTTTATGAGTTTGATCGTTGATAATGAATGGGCTTGGAAATTGGAGGTGTGCGATTTCATAAAGTGTATGTGCATGAAAAATTAATATTTTCGCGTGTTTTGAGCATGCAATTTTCGTAACGAATGTTCTTTATATTATGACTGCAAAAATTTGTATAATTAAAATAAAAGACGAAATAAAAGTTCACGTTTTCAGACTACATCATTACTGAACTATTTGAAATCTTTCAACGAAATTTTAAACGGAGAAATCTTTTCTTTAATAATTTTTAAGATAAAGTTCTGAAAATATTTTTAATGCGTATAAAATAATTTTTTATGCACAAATTTAAATAAAATAATTCATTAGATAAAATGTTCGTAATGTAAAATAACTTGGGTTCTGAAAACGTTTTAAGTACAATATAAATTTCACTAATGATATTCCCAAGTATAATAAAATAAAAGAAATTTATAAGTTTATTTCATTACGTACTTTTATAAAGAGTTAAAAACTTTCGGCTATTACTTCCATCAAATTTTATAAAATCCCTTAATTTTCCTTTTCCTTTCTCATAATAATAATTAGATTATTTCCATTCTCCAGTCTAAATTAAGTTTATTTTAATTGAAATAATTTTTGTTAAACATAAATACTCGAACGTCAAAACGAAAAATTTCAAAGCAACGTTTTTTTCCCCTCGTTTCGAAAAATTTCCATCCGATTATATTAGACATTTTCATGATAACGCACTTTTGTTCCGCCTCACTTTTTTATAACGCGTTTCATTGTCATAAACGTTTCTTACGCCCCGAATTTTCAACCCCTTTTCAAAAAGCGTGTCGGCGCGCAAATATGAATGTTCCATAACGATTTTGTGTTCTGAAGCTTTGTGAAAAAGAACAATAAAGTTAAATCTATAAGTTCCCACCATTGATAAAAGGCGAGCTTCTAAAAAACATAAAATATAATACATTTCTAATACCAGTCATTGATGTTACATATTTCAAACATTTCAAGGGTTTGAAATTAATATAAGCTAATCAAGCTTTCGTTGTCTTATGACCTGATTTTCATACGATATTGCATTTGCCTGTAATATGATAAGATGAAGCGCAAAAGCCGCAACGAGTAATATACACGTGTATTGGCAATAAATTCGGTTTAAATGTACGCACGACGAATTTATCGCCCTCGTTAAAAGCCTTTTTATTGAGCAGTTAAAAATATTAACAATATTACGAAAAATATATGGAAATTTTTCTCTTATCATTCAAAACGTTTTTATGATGAATTAATTAGTCACTCATGCTCAAATGGATTCATTCGAGTTAGTTATTTTTGTATTACAGTTTGAATGAAACAGTTTTGTAAAACGTTGAAACCAAATAATTTTTTATATTAAAAAATTATTTGATATTTTTTGTAAGATATATAAGGTATGAAAATGAGAAGATATTTATCGAGCATGCTCTAAAATCGTATTAATTTTCACATTCTCTCGCAACGTTATCGCACAATTATGCATAAAAATTAAAGGGTAGAACATTCAGCGTTCACATAGCCGCAAAATATTTTCACGATGAATATTCATAACGTCATAGTCGAGAGGCTGGAACAATGAAGAAGCCAGCTCGAGGAGACGAAATGGAGCATTTGCTCAGACGTTAACAAATTAAAAACGATTAAGTCGAAGCAACATGCATTAGATGTTTATGTGAAGAACGAATACAATATCTCACGAAAGTTGTACAGTATAATATTGTTTCGGAGTTGCGTAACATTGAGAAGTTATATACTTTTGTTATACAGTGCTAAATTCAGGTTTGTTTTAGAATATCATAAAAAAATCTGTTACAATTTGTAATTAAAAAAATTTAAATAAATACTTGTGATGGATTTAAATAATTCTAAAATCATCATTTGTTAACCCCTGTATTAAGAGAGTTGGCACGTGGGAATGTTGCGTGTTATATGCGTATCGTATTGTGGCGAGCGTGCTCGCTCGAGACGCCCATTTGTTTTAAGATTTTCAGCCGACAGCATGCAATATTTAATTTATATATATTTTCAGTAGTTTCATCATACTTTTCAAATCATTTTTTAGAACAAAATTTCATAAATTTCGACCTATTTTCATCAAATATACAACTAAATCAAAACAAAAACTTTTCTCGATTAAAAGTTCCTAAAGCAACAATACACGATCAAATCATATTAAAAACAATATGAATCAGTAATTGATTTAAAACAGAAATATTACCTTAGCCCCGTTCATAACATGGAATTAAATTAGTATAAAAAATGTTAAATACCGATTTTCATATAAATGTAATACAAAACACAAAAGCGTTCAATACAAACGAGTTCAGAGACCGAATATCAAGTCATAAAAGCGCCACGAAAAACCACGTCCATCACATGACAATAAATAGGAACCTTTATTTGGGAAAATGAAAAAGAAAGGGCCTTCACAACCAAGTACAATATGAACAATGGTCACGCGCAATACGCACTGCAGGACATTAATTATTTGGTCGGCATTTGCGCGGGTCGATAAGTCGTCACGATAAAAATGAATTATCGTCGCGAAAACTGCCCACCTTCGTTGGAAAACACTCGAAAATATGTGTGTGTGTGTTTGTGGGGGGAAAAGTAACCCCGCAACACGCGAATTTCCTCCGCTGGAAGTTGTCGGGTTTAACTGTGGGTCGTTTAAGTGTAAAATGGCGTTTTGAAGGGTTGTAATTGAGAGGTGTAAGAAAATTGTGTTTACTTTTCGAGCGCTTACATTTTTTTGTGCTTGAATTTAACGGGAATTTAAGCCGTTTAAGTAAACTTATTTTTAATTTAATTATAAAATATTTGGAAATTTTTATACAAAAGGGTCGCCGATCAATTTGTATGCGACGCAAATACGAACCTCGGGAGATTCATAGAAAAATTGAAATGTTTTTCTCTCGTGGCGATATTGCTCACGTTCCAAAATTGAAAAACTGTTCAATTTTTTCGACCATAAGCGATAAGTTTTTTTTTTCGATATCAAAGTTTGAGCCTTAATATAAAATTGATGAGCTCTATAGATCGTTTAAGTGATGGCCAGAAAAACTTTTCCCTGTAAACGACTTTAAATCTGAAAGAGTTCTTGTCACTTTTATCTATAACTAGATTCTTAATTAAATCGGATTTTTTACATCCATCTTAGAACCTAATAGAGTCTTCACGGATGATTTGTGCCCCAATATTTCCTTCACATTCATTTTTCCCGAACGAAACATAAACAAAATTGAACCGTAATATTTATTATTTATTGTGACTCAAATAGCTAGTTTCGACATAGTAAATAAACCATGCCGCGATATAGCTATTTTCCGAAAAGGATACGTGCGGTCAATAAATCTCTTAACGCTGCCAGTTAGTCTATCATTAGAGAAAAAATTGCCACGTGTATTTGAGCCAAGATTTTTTTTCCACGGAAGAAAATCGAACGTGACTCCGTGAAAGTTTTCTTCGTATATTGAATGGAAAAAATATGGCCGGAGAGGATGAATAGCCAAACTATCCATATCCATTCCGATCCATCACTGACAGATCTGGCCATTGTGGACATAAACGATGTTAACGGAGTATAATCGATAGGAAATCACTTTCGCGCCATGTATAATTGCCTCTATTTATAATACGAATTTTTTTGCAAATAAATTAATTGGAATTTTTTTTTTCCATATTTATATTGTGAAAATGTAAGAAGCAATTCGAGCACAGTAAGACGGCGTAATTTCAATGATTACTGAAAACTTTCGAACGCTTTTACAATTCGAATTGAAAAAAAGGCCCTTTTCGTGTGTTGTTACAATGCGACGGAAAAATTTAAACACTTTTTCCATTATATTCGCATTCTTACTTATTCGGCAGAGTAATTGCCATTCGAAAGCTTGAGTTTTTCCTCCGTTCGATGGTTTTCCCTTTTTTTTGCGTGTTATTATTCTCGCACCGTTTACAAAAACAAAAACATTTGTCACAGTAATTCCCTTTTATATAGGACGAAAAAAAGTTATTCGATTAAAAAGGGACGGGTATCTCGCTAGAGACACGTTTTTAATCAGTTAAATCCTCGAACGAACGATTAAAGTGAAATGGCATCCATATGATTTATACACTTGCTATATAAAGAGACAATTACGATTGTTTTTTATACGTGAAAGAAAATTTGATAATATGTCAACGTTCATTTATCATTTGTCTGTCAATCTGAATGTAAAAAATATAAGTGCTACATCAAAAACTTTTTTTAAATAACACGGTTTTAAAAAAGTAACCGATTATTTTTTTAAAACTGTTTTTTCATTTTAAAATAATAAAAAATGTATTATTATACCATAATGGTAAAATTCGGAACAAGCCAATATAAGTCATTAAATATTATATCGTGAACATACATTTTTTTACACGGTATTCTATAATAGATCATTTTCATTATGACAGATTTTATTTAATTATTTCAGTTCAAAAACACAATATATACATGTACCGTCATAATATTATATAAAGAAACATATTTTTTTCCATCATAATCCATTCATGAGTATGCTTTTACGCCGGGGAAGTTTCCGTGTCCGTTTGCCGAAAGTTTGCAATTAGCCGCGGCGATACAATCGCGTCGGATTCGGGGCCAGCGCGAAACTTTCATTTTCTGCGAAAGTTACACGAAAAGCCGACGACGAGACGAGACAATCTTAAAATTTAACATTTTCCACGTAGAACCTGCCCGAAGAAAGAAAGGGTTGACCGAAAGGGCCCCCAGTAAAACGGAGGCCCGAAGAAGAAGTGAAAGTTTCTAGACGATCGACGCTAACGCAATTACGAACAATCACCCCCGCTTTCACATTGAGACATAAAAGCGTAACGCAATTAAGAATTTTGTATTATGATGTTATTTTGCTTAATGGAAATGTAGAAGTTCTCTTTTACATGGCGTGTAGTGGGTGTTTGGGATATCGAAAGGGTGGTGAGTATGTTTGTAGAATTCGAAGTTTGTACTGTGATGTTTGTGTTTGGATCGAAAATATTGACGCTTTTAATGATTTTCGATTAATTTTCGTTATGTCGATCGATTAGCGTCGTTTGACTGTTAATATTACATATAGATTTATGATGACAAGATTTGTTTATGATACATGTTTATGATACATGTTATGAGTCGTTTTACTGCGTTTTCTTATTAAGTTATAAATATGAATAGTCGGCGAAAAAAATTAAAAAAAAATTATTTACAAGTATGAAAATCAAATAAAAAATAAATGCTTATTTTATTCAGAATTTTTCAAAAAGTAAAAATATTGCAAAATTACTACTCAAATATATTTTTTCTTAAAAATTACTATAATAACAAAAGACTTTAAAGTTAAATTTTCACAATAATCTTTATATTACAGCCGTATTAAAAAAATATAAATAAATAATTTCATTTATTCAATAAATCAAAAATCAGGCATAAATTTAGTAAACAGACAACTTGCGGTCTGCTATGATATACGATCACAAAACCGAAAAACCTTGCATCGGCATCGGCGGATGTTTTTGACAACGCTTCGCAATTTTCCTGACGAATTTTCCTCGGGAAAATATAAAAAAAATCCTGTCGCCCTTGATGTTTAACGTTTGTTCTGCTTCGGACATATCCGTGCCGTTTTACGTATTTATATATACCTTTTTTTTTCGCTTTCGTCTTTTTGTTGTTCCTCGACAGCCTGTCGTAATTCAGCTAAGTGTTCGAAAACGCAGATGGCCTCAGGGAGATTCGCTCGTTTTCTAACTGCCGTCGAATTCTTGCAAACACCAAAACAGGGAAACTCTCCGGAAAATCCGTGGAAAAACAAAAACGTAAATAAAGGGTGTGTGGCTATAGGAAAGCGCGTTTGAGAATGTTTTTCTGGACCTTTGCGTTGATTTTTTAACGAATTGATCTGATTACGTAAAGCGTTTGGAAATTGTCAATTCGTATTCGTAAAAAAGATAAAACTCAACATTTAAATAATTTCGTATTAAGTGATATATATGTCGAATTATAAGCCTTACAATGTTCCGATGTAGCGCCATAAGTTGAGTAACTTTAACGGCATATAAAATAATATTACTGTTATAATCGTAAAACCCAATACGCTGCTCAATTTCATAAATAAACAATCATCATATAACTTTTATTGAACATGACTCCATCGATTGAATCTTGATTAAATCAATGGCAACCACCCATAAATAAACATCCCTTAAAAGTCCTTAGGAAACGGAAACTCGATAACACAGACATAATTTTCGTTTAAAAAGCCTCAGCCGAAGAACGATAGACTCGCTCGTTAAAAACCCAAACATGCTTTTATCTTATGTGATATTCGGCGGACTCACGAACAGGAAAACCCTTATCGACCTGTCTCCTGAAGCTTTATTAAAATTAACGCTTTTAACGGACGACAGATAACGGCCGAGAGATATACGACATACGGCGCTAAACAGTTCCGCGGATTATGTGTACGTTTTAACGATACGACGAACAAGATACGGCTTTTTGTCCGTGCAAAGTCATTTTTAATTATTCTAAGTCGTTCGCGGAAAATGGAAAAAAATATGAAAATTAATTCGAAACGCGGAAAATTGCCGCGGAACGCTCCGCAGTCACATAATCGTTAATCGATATTTTTCAAACGGAACGTATCATATTTGCACAAAGCATGAATGGATTCGTGACTTGCGAATTTGCATAATTGAAAACGTTGAAATTTTTCGCATTGTTACATTGTATTTTTTTTTCGGTCCGTGTATAAAACGCGCGGTTCGCGAAATTCTATAAACTAAAACAATACTGATTAAATTATTCCGCTAGGGGTTTTCGCAACTTTCGCCGCGTATAATAAAATTTGGAAAAATCCATAATAAATTACGTTTCGTTTAATAACAATAGGAAGCGACGCGAGAGCCGGGTTTGGGCCGTTTAAAACGAAAGAAAATTAAAAATAATTGCGCGACTTGCTGAAAGTTTGTTTCGAACAATATATTCTTGGAAATATTATATTTTTTAATTAGTTGGCGCAAAATGGAGCGATAAAGCGCATCGTAAAGCGAAATTAATCACAATTTACGGAGTGAAAAATATAACCGCGTTCAAGGCGTTTGATTCCCAACGCAGCAATATATAAAATTACGTTCATACGTTGCGGTGTGAGAAACGAATTTTACTTTCCGCACACGTTACCGTGAATAAACTACATTGTAATATTTCATATAATATTTTCCCGATAATAAAACATTCTAAGATCACGTATAATTTGATTAAACCATATGAAAATGTAAAACAACATTGTCATTCGGATCAAACACAATTTAATCTATTATTATTCAGAATACAATGGAACTGTGACGTGAAACCTACAAAGACGAAAATAATGAATCACCCAAAACGTATACAACATAATTCGAAAGCACCAACTTGATTAGCCACGCTGTAATCTTGAACAAACCCATAACGTAACACACTTTAACCCTCTTACCCTCAACCGATTTTCCAGTTGGTTACTGAAAACGCTCTTGCGGATTTAGCAAATTTGCAAGCGTCACTTCGAAAATTTAATTTTGCATATATGCACACGAAGAACTAGCAAATAGTAAAATAGTACTAGCAATATTTTTATAATTTTCATACAAAATCATGAATTTTGAACCCATAATGTTATCTTTTAATCATATGTGTTCTCAAAATTCGAACAGATCCGAAGGTTTAAGTCCTACAACGGCAAAGTGTAAGAGGGTTAACACGAAACTACATCATCCCTTCAGACAAGGAACCTGCTATTGGGTCAGAGTGGGATTTGGACTCAACGAAGGTTCGATATTCCGAAGAAGGAGGCCGTTTCGGTTTGTGGTGTTTGCGAGAACGATTTCCCGAAAGGAAAAGCGTCGACAGCTGCCGCTTAGCCGGATCGATTCTGAGTCTGCCATGGATATTAACGTGAAATCTATGGAATTTAAATCAAATTACGTGTTCTGGGGTCGTCAGCTGCTCGCAGAGATGATTTATTATGGTGGAAGAGGTTGCGGATTATGTCGATCGTGTTTGATGGTGTGATTGAATCTTATTTCGGCTGAGATTAATTCAAGATGTTGAATAATATCTTTTTATTTAATTTCGAATCAAATGTGATTGATTAATTCAACGAAAATAATTTAAATTTATATTGAGAGTATATATTTGGAAATTATTCTGTTTACACGTGACAAATGAGACATATTTCAATTGTCATTACCACCATACGACTATTCATCATGCTGCTTGACAATCACATACACGCTGAAGCACATTGAGTTCCTAATTAGAACCAAATTATCTCATCGTACAGGAAGTTCATAAAATTACATCCGAACCCTATTCAATAAATTTTCATTAGAAAATAATATAAATTCATATCAAAACACAATCATAACGCGGAAATCTTAACATAGTTCCCATCGATAATACGACCGACCACCGATTGATTAGCTCTAACGACACCGAATTAATACCGAAACTAAAATTGGGTCGCCTTTGACCGTCGAGACCGCAGACAAATATGCGGCCCGAGAAGCCTCCGGGACAAAATTCCAGGCACAAAGGCCCCGGGAACACTTTCCCGGTCAGCGAGAGGCCTCCGGGACACAAAGGGGCGAAGAATCCCGCGGGATGGGGGATTTTTGCCGTTTCGAAGTTTGCGAACGTTGACAAACCTGTCGGATGCTTTCCGTACGTCATCTGCAGAAGCGACCCGCTGAAAGATGATTAATCGTCAAAGCCGGCGGCGAATGGGTTGAGGGCGTTTGCTGTAAAGTTTCAGGTAATACGCCGGAATGAGGCGTCGATTTTTGGGTCTATTGAGTCTTTTGTGGGGAGTTTTGATTGGATTTGAATTTTTTTTTGTTCGGTGATATATGATTCAATCAAGCGTTTAAATTTTTTTTTTTACTAAACTTATATATTATTCGATTGACTTTATTCGTTCGTTTAAAACAATATTTTTTAGGATTAAAAAAATAACAATGATAATAATTTCACAGAATTTCACCAATCCTCACAAAAGATACGTTTCAGAGATTACTGCATAAAAAATGTATGGTGATCATATAAAAATTGAAGATAGATTACATCAGTATATTTGGATGAAATTTACACCCAAAACCATATATACTTTATAAAAAAATATATAAATATTGAAGATAGATTCCATCAGTATTTTTGGATAGAATTTCCATCCAAAAACATATACTTTATAAAAAAATGTGTAGTGTAGACAAATTTCTCGACATGAAAAAATCGAAAACATATAATTTTTTTATTTAATAACTATGACATATTTGCATCACTGGCCTTTATCGAATTTTACCATTGTGAATTTATAACAAATTTTTTTATATTATGTTAAAGTGAAAAAACCGTATGAAAAATAATCCGTTCTACTTTGAATTGTGTAAATAATACTGTATAAAAAATAATTGGATGCACTGTATTAATTTTCAAAATCATTTCAATAATTTTCTTCAAAAGAAAATTTTTCTAACACTAAACTTTATTTAAATGAACTATTTCTTAAAGCTATTCAATCATAATTATCTTCTATCAAAATATCGAACGGATTATATAATATACACGTTCGAAGTATGCAAGTTTCAAACTTTCATAATTATGAAACAGATACATATACCGTAATTTCTTATAATACAGCGATCAATCAACCTGCACTATATTAAGCACTAAAAACATTTAAATTTCATAGACACTTCACAAAAAAATATCATTCAAATATTAATCCAATCTCCGCAACGTTTCATACGAAAATACATCATCATTACGTCCGATTTTAACAACATTTTTCGATATATTGAAAAGATGGGTCACAATCGATAATGTGTGACCGACGTGTGTGTTCGAAAAAAAAGCGGGAGCGAAATTGATTTATGTCGCGATGATAAATAAACAGATATGAACACGCGTGTTTCGATTACAAAAATTATATTTATCGTTTCTCGATTAAGGCTTCGACGGAAAAAAGTTTATGAAGCGATTATTTGTAAACGTCGCCCGCTTATTGAAACCGAGCAATATGCGCGAGGGTTTAAATTTTAATAAACGTTCGATTTGTACATTTCGAGTTTATAATCTCGGATAAAAAAATGAACAAACTACACGTTGATTGTGTAATATAAATATAGCCGGGGAAAGTGTGACGTGTGATGGACAATTTAATTTACTTTATCTATTAAATACGTGGAACTGTCAAGCGCCTTTTCCGAATAAATGTTTGCTATTCTGCGAAATCGGAAATATTGAAAATTCGCGTGGAAAATGTCGGACGAATGTTTTCTTTCAGTGTTCCGTAATGTGTTTTTGACCTTTTGAAGCAATTAGATTTACCGAAATAGAAACTAAATGTTTCTAAAATTAACATTGCAAATTTTACGTTCTCTATGTGTCATTGTTTTCAATTAAGATTTGTGAATATATGCTTTTCGATATTAGATTTTCTATAAATTTTCATAATTAGTAATTACATTAGAAATCGTTTAATATGAAAATGCTAATATAAAATAATACTGCGGTTCCGATAAAATCTATGTGATTTCGTACATTTCTTTTTACAATTAGTAATGAAAAATTGCTTTATATGAAAATATTTTGTATCTTGAACAAAATGTATCCGATTTCGATAGCCGCATCATCATACAAGTATTTTTACTAATTTTTCGCAAGATATTTGCAATTATCAAATAATAATTCCTAGATACCGCATGTCTTTAAGTAAAAGCAATGCAAATTATCGAAAAATTTCATTTTAAGAACAGTTCGTCTTCGAACTCACTATTAGTAACGTGTATGCGGAAGTGTCGAGTTTAGTGTTTTTGTAAAAAAAGATTATATTATATTAAATGCGAAATTACATAGGATATCAAATCAATTAAATTTTATGATATAGAAACATTGATGAGTTTTTTTGTGTGACTTTTAACATGAAAAAATATTTCGTTTCCCTCCATTTCAAGCTAAGCAATCACCATTGTATTTAAATAAGAGATTCCAGATTTATTGAAAATTATAAAAAAAATATTTTATTCACCGGTAAATCACCGAACAATTATTTCGGTCAATCACCGATAACGATATCTCTAATCTGAATATCCAAAAATTCATCCGTCGAAAAAAAACCGCCTCAAATCAAAGCACGGCAAAAACACACACACACTGTTCGAAACGGAACGAAACACCAAAGAACCTGATGAATTTTTAAAGCGGCGACCACATGCAATTCGGGAATTCGGGTTTAATTTAAAGTTTACCATTGTACGTGAGAGACGTCGTCGGACACTAAAACAGTAGGGCGAGTAACTAAGAAAGTTGCGAAGTCGACCGCAGCCATAAAACGTCGGCGGCCATGTTGTTGTGCGAATCGCCAAAATGGCGCATTCCCGCCGCGCGCTCGTTCGAATTTAATTAGAGATTCGATTCGGAGGCTTCAAGGATTGAGATATTCGTTGGAGAGTGGTCGGCGGTGGCTCGATTGTTTTATAGGTGTATTTTTTGAGTGTGTTCGAAGGTGCAGTGGTTTTAATTAAGAAGTTTAAGAGTTCGAGAATCGAGGTGTTAATTATGAAAGAGCGGTTTGTAAGTTTGGATCAGTTAATTGGATTGTTTGTATTCTTGAGCGAAGTTATTTTTCGACCGAGCTATGTAGTCTTATGTACGGCGAGTTTTAAAAGTTATTTTAATCAAGTGAATAAAAGATTTTACGATAAGTTTCGTTTGTGTATAATTTTTGAGATGATATAAGAAAAAATAAGGTTTCTCAATTTGAGAACTTTTTAATAACTTATATTTACATAATATTCAGGTAGTTCTCGATTTTCGACGGTTCACACATATGACCGAAAAAATAATATAATATATTTTTAATTAATTATTTTTCAAAAATTACTTACTAAATAATAAACTATTATATTATCAATACATTTCGGAAAAAAAACATGGACTTGTTCGAATTTTATATAATATTTACCCATCAACTACTAGATTATTTTATTCTTTTTAAGATAAATTTGTTCTTACTTACTGGAAAATAAATCTGGCAAAATATTTTTGATAATCCCCTATATATAATCACGGATTTCTGTGTGTCTGTTCGTTCGAATGGCGCTCGCCACTTTAAAGATATAGTATTCAAATATGGTCTTTATGCGTATACAGTTAACGTCAATAATATGATGCTTATTACCTACTGCCTTTGGCTTTGCCTATACGTCACAAACCAATAACAAATGAACTATTTTGATTTTATTAATTAAATATTCAAATCGGGTACACATTTCGGGTTTTCGCATTTTATCTTTTTCCGCCTCTTAACAAATCCACATCCGATGTTAATTAACATCGGGCCTATTTACTATATTATTATATGGATCGTTAAAAGATACCGATTAAAAATAAAAATTTTGTTGTAAATTATATTGATTGATTTTTTGTATGGATTCGACTTACAGCTTAGGTTTAGAAACGTATATTCGTCATAATTCAAAAATTACCCGTAATATTATATTATTGTTACATAATATCTATTTATTATTGTATACCGATTACTTTCACGAGTTGATAATAATCAATTCCAAATTTACAAATAATAAAATAACCATTATTAAATATTGATTCGATCATATAAAAAATTCAAAACAATACAGGAAAAACCTGCACAAAAAAAAAATTGAAAAGCGGACAAATTTTCATTCTCACATTCGAAAAACGGACCGAAATTAAAATTCAAAAGCGGCCGTGACCCGATAAAGCGAAAAACTTCAACACGTACGCGTATTCGCGCCTACCCTTTACGCATTTTAATCTAAGAAAATGATATATGAAAATTGTAAATTTCGCAGGGCATGTACTTAGCGTATCGCGCCCATATTGCCCCGTACATATTTCGTACGTATTAAACGTAAATATAACGTAATAAGCCGAACCGTTTCGGTGGTCGCCAACCCTTTTTCGGCGCGGGTCATTTAACCGCGCATTTTCGACCGCCACGTATCATAATACTTATCAACACGCCACACGGTGATTTCGGTATACCGTGTTTTAGTATAGTGACACGTCCTTGACACGAGCCTCGTGGGCTGGGATCGGGAAAAAATATTTATTTTGTATAAATGCGGAGGTTTTGTGCGAAAGATGGAGAAAAATCGAGCGAAATTCGGTTTTGTGTGTGAATATTCATGGGTATGGCGATGTGAATATTCAGCAGTTCGAGTTTGTTGAGTGTGTTGATCATTGAAGTTAAGTGACGTATGGTTGGGTCTGTGCATCGTTGGTTTCTGACTATTTAGGTAAAGGGTGTTTTCGGTATTCGACTCCTTGAAAGTTGCTTTCTCTTTATCGTGAAGGTTGATGTTGGGATTTCTAAAGTTGCTGGAAATATCTTGTTTTGTGGTGGAAGTTATAAACTATATACAATGACATTAAATATTATAAAAAATTTAATCAAATGCATCGTTTTTCACTCATCAATGTGATTAAGATATTCTTAACTATGATCTGCTTGTGATTAAATGTTATCACCTATTTAACAAAGAGCGATTATAATTTTCAATATTCAAATATCTTGAAAGTTTACTTATAAACGATAATAAAAAATACCTAAAAATTCAAATACATCCAAAAAAAATCTTATTCTGTAATAAATTTCATTCAAATCTCATACAATAATGACAAAACAAATATCAATTTTATATACAGTTAGTCCAAAGGTCTCTGCAAAGCGTATAAGTAATAATGACTCAAAAACTATGATACTTTGGACTATATTATATTTGCTCCAAAATATTTTTAATGACATAATTCATCACCTCTTTAAGATTTTAAGAAAACTGTCTTTATATAAACAAAAAAAAAATTGAATATAACAAACATACACACAAATCCATCACACATTCAAAAAAAATCCCACCACCTCTAAAATTTCAAACTCACACACTAAATTTCAAAAAAAAAAACCACGTCACCGATCCGAAAAGGACCCTCATATCACCGATGCGAAATTTGCTGCATCACCATGGGTAGACCGTGTAAATGACACACGTCCGAGCACTTATCGCGGACAAAGTCGGACCAAAGTGGTTCTCACTCTCAGTGGGGTCAACGCTTTCAGAATTCGACCGAAAGTGACAAAAGCGTGGTAATTATGCTAAATCGAGCGAGTGTGCTTTATTCTGTTGGCGAAAATTCGTATGGTCGAGAATGTGCGGAGGATTGCTTTTATATGTGAGATCGTAAGGAGTAGTGGCGGGTTTACGTATAAGCAGTGGAGGCGTTTGCTTCAGGACTCTTAAAATTTTTTAAAAATAAATTTTTGGTGCTTAGACAACGGACGGACGCCAAAGTATTGCTCGAAAACCAACAGTTTTTAATTTAAAATAAGTATCGCAACAGCTCGATAGATGAACCAAATGTCAAGCTGACAGATCGTATTCGCGTATATATCTCAGTAGTTACAATACGTGATTAAGGAAAATTAAGGAAAAAGGAAAATTAAGGAAACGTCAAATGTCATCTATTTGATAGTGGAATCACTTTTTTAATTTGTTCTATTTACCTTATAGACATGTCTTTAAGAATGGTCTCGATGGGGTTGCATCCATTCTGCATAATATTTGTATATTTTACACGCGAGTTACGATCTGTCATTAATGAGATCGTCACGTGTACATCAACGCATCGTAAACAAACACCTTATTTCGCGCAACTTTGACATTTGAGGTTATACATTACTGATGGACGCGAATAAAATCTGTCACTTCAATAGACATTTGACGTTTCCTTAAATTTCCTTAATCTTGCCATCATCACGTATTGTAACCACTGATATATATACGCGAATACGATCTGTCAGCTTGACATTCAGTCCATCTATCGAGCAGTTGCGATACTTATTTTAAATCAAAACTGTTGGTTTTCGAGTGATAGGTTGGCGTCCGTCCATTGTATTAACACCAATTTTTTTGAAATTGCGTGTCGTCAGGAGGGAAGGAGAAGAATAAACGCATAACTTAAATACGTTCGACCATTTTAATTGTCTTTTTACCAGAAAATATATATATAGTAAAATGAAAAAATTGTTTTTTAAGTTTTAGTGCCAAAAATATAGTATTTTTGCGTCCTACATATTTGTTATATAGTGTATAGGACGCAGACCAAAAATATAGGACAATATTATAAAATACAGGACATTGGCAACCCTAGAGAAGAGGGATTTTAATGAATGAAGGTGTTACGATGTCTTGTTCTGTATATTTTGAAAGTTTGATCTTTATTTTGAAGATCTTGAGGATAATGTGTTGATAAAGTCGAGGAACGAAGATTAAGTTTTCAATTATTCATCTCAATGAGACATTGTAAAGTTTCTTAATTAATAAATATAAATGAAAACTTTTTTATTATTAATCTATTAAAATATGTAGATGATTCAATTAAAATTTAAAAAAATTAAGTTTTTTTTCGAAAGTAAATCTAAAAAAAATGTGAAAACTTTTTAGATATGAATCTTGAGATATTTAGAGACGAAAACGGTTCGTGTTTGTTTGAAAATGTTAAAGAAAAACATATTCATTTGACTCATCTTTTTATGCTATTTTTATACTAAACCAGTCAGTTGATCATTCATCTTTCAAAAAAAAATTAAGGTCAGAATAATATACATTTAAGATTTGGAAAAACCAATATTTTTTTTTATATAAACTAATATTAAAAATAAACATTAAAAAAGAATAAAAATTCAATTAATTTCAGAAATACAAATCAGATTTGAATATAATATTATTAAATCTACCGATAAAAATTCTTAAAGCTATACATTCATTTACATTATATAGACTTATAAAAATTAAAGAAAATACAAAAAATAATTATGTACAGTCGAAACTCAATAATCCCGACTAAACGGAGATTGGGATGATTCGGATAGCGAATAATCGAAACATGAAAAAAATTATGAATTTATTCATGATTAAATTAAATTATTAGAAATTTTTGGTGTGCATATGCACAGCCTTTTAAGTATTTTTTACAGTTTATTTTTTACTATTTGTTACTGGCAAAATTTGTAAACATAACATATAATCTCCATGATTGTGAATTCATTGTTCCCAAGATATATATTGAACGAAGTCATAAATTTTAATGCCATCTATGCGGAGTTTTTGTTAACTCTAAATTTTTTTAACATTGAAATTGTTTGATTTTGTTTATAACATTGAAATTGTTTGATTTTGTTAAGAAATGGAAAACAATGAAATGTAAAAACCCGATTGTGTGAATCCGAAATGTGTACCCGATTTGAAAATTTAATATTTAATTAATAAAATCAAAATAGTTCATTTGTCATTTGTTTGTGACATATAGGCAAAGCCAATAGGTAGTAGATAATAAGCATCATATCATAGACGTTAAGATAAGACAATAAGATTATATCCGTTATTATAATGTCCATAAAGACTAAATTCGGAGCTCGCGTTATAGCCGTTCTCGTGTAGCGATTATAGCCGTTATATTTGAACGGTATACAGGCTAAATTGGAACGATAAGTCAAGAGCTTCACAAACAAACACAGGCATCTGTCATTGGTAATGGATTAGACATGTATAGGGGATTCAAATATTTTTTACACTGCGTAATAATCGACGTATTGCATAATAGAGACGCTTTCATAAGCATCCCCTATATATTATAATAGAGGATTTCCGTCTGTCTGTCTGTCACGATGACAGACAGACAATCTGTCTATCTGTCACGATGATGAAGATGATCATGATGATGATGATTTTTTTTTTTTTTTTTTTCCTTAATTAAATATTAAATATTCAAATCGGGTACACATTTTGAGTTCACACAATCGGGTTTTCACATTTTATTGTTTTCTGTTTCTTAACCAACTCACAGCCGATGTTATTAACATCGGGCCCATATACTATGATATTATAGACGTTAAGTGTATAAAACAAAAAAATAATCGTATCGACGCATCGTTTTAAAATCGCGAGCGTCATCGAACACACAAACACACACGCGTACACACACACACACACACACACACACACACACACACACAGAAATCCGCTATTATATATAGGGGATTTCAATGCGTTAAACTATTATTAATTTATTTTTCGGACCAAATCAAAAAAGAAAAACCATCGGAAAAACTATGGTTTTCGGACGCACACAATTAACTCTGACTGGGGTGAAAATGCGCACCCTTGGAGGGTGGGTTTCCATATGAAATTCCGCGGCATGTGACTGACGTGTTAATAATGAAAGCAGTGATTAATTGGAGCGCGTTTCTGGTCGGAAAATGAGCGCGGTCGGAGAACGGGGCCAAGGCGGGGAGGGGTGCGCGGGTGGGTTTCCGCAAACGCGAATTTTCAATCGGAAGTTTTTCGCGGTCTTTTGAAAAGTTCCGTAGAAACTTTCCTTTTTTTGTACTATTCGCGAAAGCTCGAAGTTTTTTTTTTATTTTAATGGATTTTCAAGTGTGCTTATGTGAGGTTTCATTTTATTGATTACACAACTAAAATTGCACATGCATGAAAATTCATTGATTTGCGTTTATTTATTGAAACTAGAGATATCAGATTTATCGAAAATTTCATTCAAACGGTTATTTGGTTTTTTTTTTTCAAATTTCCGAATTACCGGTAAATTAAATTAAAAAAAATAACACAATTAAAAAAAACCGAAATGTCATTTGGGAAATTTGCCGGTAAAATGGTTTACTGGGTTAATGATATCCCTTATCAAATTAAAGCCATTGCCAGTAAACTGGTTCACCAATCAACCGGTAAATTACAGAAATATTATTTGAGACATTTACTGGTAAACTGGTTTACTGGGGTAATGAAATCTCTAATCAAAATTAGGGGGTCCATTTTCAGTAAACTGGTTCACCAATTAACCGGTAAATTACAGAAATATTGTTTGGGACATTTACTGGTAAACTGGTTTACTGGGGTAATGATATCTCTAATCAAAATTAGGGAGGCCATTGTCAGTAAACTGGTTCACCAATTAACTGGTAAATTACCGAAATATTATTTGGGACATTTACAGGCAAACTGGTTGACTGGGTGATGATATCTCTTATCAAATTGAAGCCATTGCTAATAAACTGGTTCACCAATTAACCGGAAAATTACAGAAATATTATTTGAGACAT
>JAOXNN020000088.1:402452-418756 GCA_028571205.2 Hydropsyche betteni | reverse complement strand
GAGAGTTTTGAAAAGACGTTTGTAGGATCTCGAATTCAAACTGACAACTGTCAAATTGACAGCTGTCAAACTGACCCGCAGTGCGCCAACCGTGAAGAGCATGAATTTATTTTAGAAGTGAATTTTAGGAATAAGAAGTTTCTTAATTTGACGTTTCATGAGATTTTAGCCGGGCCGATAATTGGCACGCTTTGGATATATTGAATAATGAAAAGTCGTATGTTTTTGATTTAGGATATGAGTGTTAGTTTTACTTTTGTCGGATCGTTCTTAAACTGTGATGTGAAATGCTGACGTAAGCGTGAAAATGTGCAAGTTATCCTTTTGCCATAAATTCTGTCAACTAACTACATAAAGTGTGGTTAGGTTGCGAGAAATGGTTTTCAATTTTCAAACTCTGAGATTTATTTTCGCAAATATATAGTAAAAAAAAACTAGTATTTTCTTTTGGTAGCATCGAATGTTACGCTTGAAAAATTATGCACTCTTTAAAAGGATAGTGTTTTTAAAATGAAAATAAATAATAAAGATTTCGTTTTTACAGATAAACTTTGTGATTAAAGATAGAATTATGCTTAGGTGAAAATTTTTATTATGGAATTTGAATTATGAATACAATAAAATATGTTGAACACACAAATTAAAAGAACAGTAACCAAACCTTATAGTATAAGAAAAGATTAGATATCCAATAGACATTATGTAGAATTTAGACTATAATATTATATTAATATATACTGTCTGTCTGTCTGTCTGTCTGTTCGTCTGCTCGAATGACGCTCGCGACTTTTTATAGTATTAATATTCTAATATGGTCTAGTTAACGTTTATAATATGATGCTTATTACCTACTAACTACTGGCTTTGCCTATATGACGTCTGGTAACAATAACAAATGAACTATTTTGATATTATTAATTAAATATTCAAATCGGGTACACATTTCGGGTTCACACAATTAAGTTTTTCACATTTTATCGTTTTCCGTTTCTTAACAAATTCACAGCCGATGCTATTAACATCGGGCCTATTTACTAGTATAATATAATAACGACAATTTCAATACCTAAAACGCACTTTTCACAACATAGAATAAAATTCAAAAAATACCAAAACACTAAAACCATTTATAAGCAAATTTCCCACTTATGAAAAATTAAAACCGGAAATTCATAGACCGCAAACAATGATGGCGGCTAATCCCGATTAGCTCGACGCACATTCGCCCATCGAAATTTACTTTGTCCGAATTCGGATATGCAAATCGTATGTGCGTGGCGCGAAATAACATTTCGCAGCCGGATTTGAATTCGTTTGACCCAGATTTTCGGCGTCGGTTATCCTTAATTGAGTACCGCGCGCCGAACGGAGGAGCCTTTCGACTTTATGGCGGGAAATCGTCGCGGGGGCCTAAACACCGCGCTTTTACGGCCATACACTGCGTCGCGTTTGAAGTTCGGCGAATGTGCTCCGTGCTGATTGTACGGCGGCGCCATTTTGTCGATTTCGTACTATGATATGTTGACTCGAGGCTCGAGAGTTTGTCTGTTAATAAAGTGATTGTTTTAATGAATCAATTCCAAAACAAAGCAATGTCTAAACGTGGTTTCATTTTAAATCTTGTTCAGTCCAGATAATCGAGATTCTATTGTATTGTAAAAGTTTGTCTATTCTGTATTGATTAATCAATTTTATATAATATATGGAATATGTATATTTTTAAATGTATTTAACTATTTACGATCTTGTATAATATCTGGTTCTAGAAAGGTTTTGAAAACATGGTTTTCCCGGAACTGAATCGTTTCTTACTGCGGCTCCGACTACACAGCGAAAAGGAGGAAACGGATCTCTAGAAGAGTTCAATTTCCGTAAAGGACGTTTGACGTACGCAAAATTTCACCATGGTACTTCGACAACGGACGTTTCGATTGACATGGGTCTGATCGTGGTCTTTTTTTATTTTATTTTATTTTTCTCTTGGATCACGCGCGTCCAACTAGGGTTTCTGATGTCTTTTTCATTTGATAGTAATGGGATTTTTGTGTAAGAATTGTAGTGATTGATTATTCTGAAGTGTGTTAATTAAATGACAATATATATATTTTTTTATATAAGATCTTCCAATAGGGACGCCCGAAATTTATTAGATTACAGCGACATGTTGTTAAAGTGACATCTTTAAAATATGTTAAAAATTGTTTAGTGGTGTATGGAAAATCACGTATACGTATACAAATCATCAAATTTTCTCAACTGAACTTATAAAAAATGAAAGAACAATGGATATATGAAACTAAATAGGTTTGTGAAGAAAATTGGAAAAGTTTTCAGTGGGATGCACAAAATGGTGGTATGACATCAATTGAAAAACAAGAACTTTACAATATGAAAAATTTCAAAGAAAATATTTCATTCGGCGAAAACCAAGCAAATTTACCCAATTGAAAAGCCAATCGTTGAGACGATCGTACCTCAATTTACCATCCTTTTTCAATTTTTCCGATGCAAATCACCATGTCGTAAACTCGATAAGTTCCCGGCGGCCGTAAACCAATCTGCGAGACACGAAACCGATAAACTTCCCCATATTGCTTTGACGTCTCAAAAGTGGAAAAGTTCGCGATTGTCTCCGGCCCAGAACGGAGTTTGTTCTTCCACTTGTTCGAGAAGAGCTTCTAAATCAAAACCTTCCCCTGCGTCCCCATAATTTTCATTGTTCGGAAAAGAAGACTCTCAAAAATTACGCACGCCGAATTCGCAGATGCCGATTAATTTTCCGGGAGCTTTTCCGCCCTTTGTTTGCGACGTATCAAATTCGTCACGATGAAAGGGAGGCCGCCCTACGACAAATGGCTGAACATAACCGTGTGAATGCGCGAAGACGGCGATGCTTCATTTATCAGATGACGTGTCTGTAAAAGATGGGGGCTGAAAATATGACGCGGGCTTTTTCAGGCGTGCCTTTTGTAACGTTCAGATTTTTTGTCGGATGCGTGACGCTGTTTTTGACGTGTATTTTTTTGTATACGTTCTGTAATTGTGTCGATTGTATAAGATTAATCAGTAGTGTTTATATCTTACAATGTGTAACAATTTTTTTTCTGTTTCCATTTGGGAACAGTGGCCGATTCTATAAAAAAAAAACACGGTATAAAAAATTTAATATTTGTTCTTAAAAACTGTATAATATTAAATCACAAATTAGCTTTAAAGTGCTTCTATGTAAATTGATAGACGATGTACACAGCCTCGGAAGCATTTAGAACTAACAAATAAGTTTATCCGGCGCATCATAAACCGAATCTCAAACCAAATTAAAGTCTAAACTCCAATATTGCGGTTTTCGAACATCTCCGATCGAATCATTAGTTTGGTGACTTTTACTTCGATCGGAATTTGGTCGCACAAATTCCCTTTGAGCGAGCATTCAAATGAAAATCGAAAAGGGCTGGAATTTTCAGCGGTCTGATTTAGAAATCAGACATTTTTTCTGACGGAGATCCGAATCTCAAACACAAAAGTGGATAAGACGTCATAATGCGCAGACAAATGGATTCATTTGAACGTCTCTTTTTTCATCGTTCGAGACCTTTTTTTCGGGTAATTTTTACGATTTCCATTTTTCACCTCGTTCGATTTTCATAAATTCATCTTTTAGCGAGGAAAAAATATGGTTCCCCGCACCCTTTTTGTCGCAGGCTTTTTTCCTATATCTTGATTTGTAGCTGCGAGACTGTTCAAGAGCGAATACGTTTTTATTATGCTGCAAGTATTTCAAAATCGTTCGAAAAAAAATGTACATGAATAATGGCGATGAGCGAATCTCGTGACTGAAAAATGTGTCATAAACGATATCATACATGATGAATTCACATGATTATCTTGTCATTGCTTCAAGGCATTATATTGCACATTATAATCTAGTTTATTGTTTTTGTTTATGCGATAAATTTAAATTTTCAAATGATCTTTTTATAACATCGTAAACATTTATGACACAAATACCGATCGCATTATAAAAAAATCAATATATATTTGATACAATTTTATATCAAAAGTACATTTTCATCCATTGCGAAAACTTCACATACGAAACCAAAGAAAATTTCCTGCAATCGTCCACGTGAAAGTGCACACGTGCAAGAAAACGACGAGTCCGGCATCCGCAACAACCAGTTACAAATTGGCAACAACCTCCCTTCCTATTTTTCGAAAGAAAAAATGAAAAAAACCTCCAAAATCTGCGAAAAGCAACGAAATCTCTCGCCCCGGGCCATTACGTGCAGGCCTCCATTATTACGGCGGCCGCCCTCCGCTTTATTACGACGCTGCGCATAAGCAAATTCGACCCCTGCTTTATGTATATACGAGCTTTTTTCTTCGTGCCTTTATATACGTATATAAATATAATAAAAGAGTGGAATAAAATAACGTAAATATTGACGTCGCTACGCTTTGCTCACTTTCGTCCTCTCGAAATTTCGGAGATTGTAGACGCTGCGTTTTGATGGTATCGTCGCACTTGTTGATGATGTCACGTATATTTCGTATATAAAAAAAATAATATATTTGGTTATAATTTGGATCGTGTTTTGAATATGGTTTTTGTTTTTTATGATAACGGAAATTATATTTGAAACTAATAACTAAACTTTGGTCGAATGTAATGACTTTTGAAACTAACAGATTTGAAAATGTAATATGAAATATTTTAAATTAAACTAAATTTTATGTGAAAAATCAAACTGTTATCGAAATCAATTAATTGCGTGCAAGTTACGACTCGGATGCGCCAATTTAATTAAACATATACACGGAACAAAGAATGAACAATGATACGAGTGTCATCAAACTAATACACAATATTAATTGGACGAGCCATTCAATTTGTACCGGGCTTAATATAAGACCATTCTGATGCGCAAACCTAATTAGCCGACATTCAACATGACAATAAAACGAGCATGAAATTGCATTTTTTTCATATTAAACTCGGAAAAATAAATAGTAAAATCTGAAAATTAAATGCAATATTTCATCACTGATGATGCATTTCTAAAATTTGTTAGTGTTATAGCTTGGACCGACTATCGTTAGAGGGTAATAGCATAATTCGTAGAAGAAGTTGCATTAGCAAAGTAATGTGCAATCTGGATTGTTTTCAGCGGTTTGAAATGTTGATGAAAGATTGAAAATTGATTTTAGTATAAAATGAAACCAAGTTTCTAAGAGACCGTTAAAAAAACATTATAAGAGGGAAAACTTAGATCGAGGGTTTCAAATAAAATATAATATTTAAAAATATTTTTTTCGCTGAAAGAATCATGAATTTGGTGTATAATATATTTTTGAATTTATATAAGCTTTCTCTCTAAGAGATAAATGGATTTGAACTTTTGATATCATCACAATGAAGGCAAGATCAGAAAACTGTTGAAATGAGGGTAAAAATAAAAAATAAAAAAAAAATCTAAAAATTACAAAAATATCTTCAACAAGCAACTGATACGTTTGAAAAAAATTATCAATCGCTAGGAATTACATTAAATATTTTTTTATCAAACTCCGGAAAAATATGAATTCTGGGGACATAAAAAAAGGTTTCGCTCTATATAGTATTTACAAAAATATATATTTATTTCGTGAAAGATATTTTTTTTAACGAAAACTTGATGTTCAGAACATCGCGTGTCAAAAAATCGACTATGACTCTTGCATTCTGTGCGTCTTCGCATGCCAGATAATAATAAAAACGTCAAAAAAGACCACACCAATACAGCCAGGTTAACGGTTAACCAAATCCACCGAAAAACCAACCGGTTAACCTTAACGGTCATTCGCCAGTTAACCGCGAGAATCGCGTGAGTCGGTCAAAATGTTGTGTAACGCATAAAAGCATTTTCCGGCATTAAAGCGGGAAAACGTATATAAAATCAGTAATGTATCTCGTTAGTTGTACAAGTGGAATTTCTCCGAGAGACATTCGATAAGTTCGAGTTGATTTTTAGCATTTGAAGTGCTTCGAGATCCTTTTTTCGCAAGTGGGCTTGATCTCGACCCAGAATAAAAAAGGTATCGATTATATCTCAGTTTTTCACAATGTCCGACGGATAGACGCTTTTCCGATCGATGAATCTCTCGCGTGGGCCATGTACGTGTTTCTATACGCTTTTTATGAAGGGTTTTCCGTCGTTTTTGACGTAATGCGTTTAAATGGAATACTGTTAGTGCGATAGGAACGATAAAAGCAATTTCAGCGTCGGAATCTACTTTTGAGCGGATATTAAATGAAATTTATGTTTGAATTGTACGACGGAACGTAGTTCACTACGTTTTGTGAAACTGTATAGCTATTGTCATTACCGTTACGTGTAATGTAATCGAAATATACACGTGAATTTGTATATTTTGCCGTATCATTATGTTTTTACACAAAAGATTGAACTTGTTTCATAAAAATGATTCTATAGACATAAAATACTTTAAATTATTAAAAAATATATTAGATATCAATTTTTATGTGTCACAATCCAAATGTATATTTGGATTGAGTCATGAATACGCATAGTTAGAAGTTAGATTGGGTTAGGTTTTTTCGGTAATTTTATTTGTTTAATCAAAATTTTGAGTTGGTTTAGATAAGTTAGGTTGGATCAAATATACATGGGATAATACATGAACTACAACATATGAATATAAAAAAAATCTCAAATAGAATTAATTCAAAATGCGTTCAAATGATAAAAAAAACACATTTTAAAGTACAACAAAAGTTTTTAATACGCCAAAAAAAAAATCAAAACTATGTCCGGTTGCCAGAGCAGGCAACGTTAAAAGTTTTATGAACATTTTAATTAAGTTCTAGAGCAATCTTCTCAGTATGAAAAACGCAAAAACCTTTGGCAACTATTAAAAGCTTGCAACGGTTGCTTTTACAATCTTAAAAAAAGTTGGCAAGCAACGGTTGCTTGATTTTTACCACCCCGAAGCATTAATTAGTTTAAGATCGGCTCTGATAGCAATTAACCCTCGCTCTTAACTCTAGAGTGCACTCTCGCGTTGGAAATTACGTGTTTTTGCACCCAGTGAAAATTCGATAAGATAATTCCTTAAGAAATTTTCCTCATAAGAACAGCACTTAAAGCGGTAATAGAAATAATACTCAAGCCATTCCGATAAATTATGAAAATAAACATATTAAATCATTCTTATTTAAATAAAACCGTATAAACACACTTTATAACGATTCCACCTGAAATTTTCGGCTTCCGAAAGCACATAAAACAACTAAAGTACTCTTAAGCGATCTGCTTTTAAAGGTCCACAGCTAGCTATAAATTTCAATAATATTGTCGTACGTCAATTCGAATCCCTTGACTATACATTATCGGGTTTTGGGGATGATCGCCCCGTCTCCCGGGTCCATATTAATTTTTACGAGAATCGAGTCGCAACAATACACTCTATTTTACGACGGAATGTCTAATTACATTCGCGCAATAAAAGCGAATGGAACCGTTAATGCTCTCGCATTAATTCGTTCGAGATTTATAATATTATTTGTAGGTTTGAATATCGTTCTTAGGTTGTATAACACATTTTGTAAGTGAGATGTGTGCGAATTCAGACAACATTTCTTCTTAGTTAATAATACGGCCGTATCAACACTCGTCGACGGCGGCTAACAAATGATTTTAATTAAAACAAAAACCGTAAATTACCTGTTAAATTAAAACGTTCGCTCGTTATATTAATTTCGGAATACCGCTGAACGAAAATTAAAACTTGTCTTGGTAAATGCGAAAAAATTATTAACGGGTTAATTAAAAATCATGCATCACATCTATAAGAAGTGAACACAAATTTTCATTAGTTTAAAATTATTATATTTTATATTAAATAATATGAGCGAAAATTTTTATTCATTACTCAAGAAAATAATCACAAAAACGTTTCGTAACGATCTCGTTTTTAACTAGATTTATCGTCAAAATAATTTATAAAGGAAAGTCGAATATTATAAAATAATTTACCTGAAACGAAACTTTCACAAAACGGACAAAAACTAGACAATTTATCTGTCTATCCATCAATGTCTATTCAACTATAATTTCGAACGTCACGACAGATTCTATACGCATACATTTTCCAAAAACGGCAATTCACCGATCTACGTATCGTATTTTCGAAAAGCACTCTTAAAAATTTTATGTCACAAAGATCTGTAGCAAAGAGCTCCATTCGCACAAAGAGAATGTATGCGGAAACGCAACTGCATCGAAATGGAGAACGATATGTGCACGCCGGAATATGGAATATCCATTTTCAATAGTCTCTGGTGTATATGTAATGTATATGTTTGTAGGTTTGTATTTTGAATGTTCTGAAACTGGTAATGTGCAAGACGAAGTATGAAAAGTTATGTGCGGCGTGGCATTTGCGGTGAGTGAATTGGAATTTGATACATTGAATTGTTCAAGGTATCGATATTTTTTTAATAATTTGTATGAATATGATTTCTATGTATTTAAAATTATATGAAGATTTGTTTTTATTTAGTTTTGTTAATTCAATTTGATTTAAGAAAAAAATTATTCTAGGATTATTTTGAAACTTTTTGATGTGAAATCTAATATCCCTTAATTTCGAAAAAAAAAATGAATATAAGTATATCCCCTATATATAATAGCGGATTTATGTGTATCTGTGTGTCTGTGTTGATGACGCTCGCGACTTTTTTTGTTTTTTTTCCTTCTTTTTACGATGATGATGATGTCACAAACAAATAACAAATTAACTATCTTGATTTTATTAATTAAATATTAAATATTCAAATCGGGTACAAATTTCAGATTCACGCAATCGGGTTTTCACATTTTATCGATTTCCGTTTCTTAACAAATCCACAGCCGATGTTATTAACATCGGGCCTATATACTAGTATTATAATAATTACATAAAAAAATATTTTTTCTAATTATAAAAAATCATATAAAAATACCGATATATATTCTAAGAATATTTAAATGATTTCGTTTGAAATTCTCATAAAAAATAGGACGCCAAATTGATAAAAATTAAAAAATTATAAAAAAAACATTGAGAAGCTTCGATTCGACAAATATAAAATGAAAATACTCCGGTGTATGAATGCTAAAAGTGAGAGAGCGCAGAGCAGGGAACAGAGAAGACTCGTTGTTATTTCAGCGGCGTCCTTTTCCCCATACTAAGCCAAGCTCATGGCTCCAGCTTTTTCCTGGCTTTGTGTCTACGATGTGTATTATATGGTAGTCATGTGAGGCCAACCGGCGGTCCGTGGACGATAGTGTCGGGGAGAAAGCGTCGCTTTTTGTATTTCGTCGGGCGCTTTTGTGCTATTTTGTTGGTGCATAAGATAGTCGAGAAGTTGCATATGTGCTTAAAAAAGTTTCTTTGAAAACGTTTCAAAGAATAAATCATATTTGCGCAAGAGAAGATTCTGTTGAAAAGGCTGCACATATCATAGTGTTGAGGATAATAAAAAATATTAATTTGTTCTAGTGCATAAAATGTACACTGGGGGATAAAAGTATTTGCACCTTACTTTTTCAAAAAAAAAAAGTTTTTCAATAAAATTTATACCCGAAATTATTTTAAATTATAATATAATTTTTAATACATCTAACAATAAGTAAATTAAATTTCTTGGGAATGGCAAAAATTTTAATTACAATTTTTCCAAGTCATCATTTAAAAAAAAAAATTGACAGTTGACGACCTCTGCATTAACACCTCTCACAATTCACAGTCGCTGAATCGGCGTTACACTTTGCATTTTCGTTGTGATTTATTTGCCCCGCGCACGATGACTTTCCGCAAATTTGCCGCGACCAAACTTTTTCCACTTTCGGCTGAAATTATTTCGTTTGCTCGACAAGCCGAAAACTTCGAGCCCCACAATACGTTCGCAGTAAAAATTTATGCACTCGAAGACCACTTTCTTGTTGCTCGGACTTGTTGCTTTTTTGCGGCGGAAGTCGACGGAGAAAACCCGAATGTCGCCGTTTCGGAAAAACTATCGGAAAACGCGGCAGGTTTTCCTTTTGTGAATCGGAAACGATGTCAGTCGGAGATCTGATCGCGGTATGTCAAGCTGTCTAAGTTTTCCGATGGGTGTGTATTTGGATTGCTAATCGAGTGGTTTTTTTTTAGAAGCGAATAAAGAGAAATTGAATATGAAATATAACGGAGAATATAACTTAATTTTTTTGAAATTTTCTATTCATTAATAGTTTTTGAACTTCGGTGAAAAAGCTTTGAACGATTATAACTCGATTATGTTTGGGTTTGAAACAACAATACTCGCTCGTATGCTCGGAATTAAATTCGAATTCATTTTTACAAGATTTTTTTTTATATGCGTATCATTTTATACGGATTAAACGAAATGAATTTTTAATCAAATAAACTTCGTAATAAAGGTCCTCTTCGTCGAAAAAAATCGACATAATTTATTCCATATAATTTGATTTGGGAAAATGTCGGAGGGTTTTTCGTCAATCCCCGAAAAAAAATTTACGACATTTTATATAACAATTCGGGGCTTAAAATAGGTCCATTTCTCATTTCATCCATTACAAATTGTCATTATTTGGTTATTTTTCAAATGTAAAAATTGAGTATTATTTTTTTTTTAAATACGCTTATCGCATTTTATAAACGAATCTTTATTTCATATGTAAATATTTTCGTAAAAATCAAATTGAATAAATCTCGACTATCTCTCTTAGTTCATATAAAAAGTACGGATTGGCAAGTACTAAATTAAAATTTTCAATATAAAAAAAAACTGTTTTCTAAAGAAAAACATATCTGTAACCTAAATTTTAGATAAGCGAATATTTTCCGCTAAAATTTAGAACGGGAAAACATCATCGGGTCTCGTCCATAATTGATTAGGGTCAAGAAAAATATCAAGAGACGTCAAACAATATTTTCTTTTACGCTTAATTGAAAGCCTTTTTTAATATTGATTGTGTATTTTGAACATTTTAGCTTCTTTTAATGGACTTTACAATCATATTGATTTTGATGTTAATGGTTTTAATCAGAAAAGACTATAATCAAAGGTTCGAATTTCGATTTAACACTATGTTGAAATTGAGCTCATTCGAATATTAATTTAGTAATAATTATATTACACAATAAGTTTCATTAATATAAAAAATGTAAACGATATTGAATACATAAAACGGCCATTCGTGTTTAAACGGCACACGTGAACAAATATGAGTTAATGATATATGAAGGATTATGTATACTACTTTCACATTATAACAACGTATTATTATTCCTCACACTTTTGTAAAATTTCCATTATTTATCTATCTTTATTAAAGTCAATGTAATATATTTATAACGTAAACTATTTAAGGTGTTTGCCAACGACACAGTTATGCGGAACCTCATACTTAACGTCGGATAGTTATCGTGCTACTTAATTCCGTAAGTTTCCAAACCTAAATTCGTAAATTCAATTTACAACATCCGACTATCAATATGAACCTAAACTAACAAACTAAATTCGATTAAACGACGGCGCAAATCGTGGAAAAAAAATCCGACTTTCCCCGTGTCGCACTAATTAAAAAGAAATCACGCCCCGTTCTCGGAGCTAAAAATTAAAACTGCACTTTTGTGTGTTTCTTTCGGATTTATTCACAAAAAGAAATAGTCGGACCGAAGTTTTCCAATCTCTGATTCGACTGGAAACTTTCCAACATTCTCCGCTGTTCTGTCGGACTCACACCACGCGAGTGCCACTTTCGGTTCAACAAGGCACTAATTACGGGCATTAGAACACCGAGTCTCCTTTTCCTTTTTTCACCATTATATTTTTAAGGATCCTAATGAAAAATTTGCGCAATTATTTATTAGAATAAAATCCCACGCGGCTCTTTTCGAATTGAATGAAAATCACGTGTTTTTTAATGCGACGTCTCTTTGATATTCGGATTTTAATATTCAATACGTTTTTAATTAGTGATACGTTTTCAAAAGATCATTTTGTATTTTTCTGATGGAAAATGTCAAATAATTATAGAATTTATATGCATATTAGTGGACGAACTGAAATTATTAATCAAAATATTATGATAATGATTTATTGAAAAGTTTTAAGGGAATTGTAAAAATCTCTGCTTGTTTTAACGTTGTTTTTTATATAAAATAAAGTAAATATATATATTTTTATTCAATTTTCCAATCAATAAACAAAAAAATATACACAATGAAGCAAATACGTTTACTCAAACTGATGAAAAATGTATATATACTGTTTGTAAACATGTATGTTTTCCAACTTCGTATTCTCGCAGTAACATTTATATAGCGCCTGTGTAAAGTTTAATCTTCATATGGATTATTTTTCAAGTAAACGACTGCCAAATGGCCGAAAAGAAAGTTTCGCAGGCAAAAGGCTCAGGTGTCAGGATGAAATAAATTAGTTTACCTGACCGTAAGCTTTTTTTTCTAGACGTGTTTTCCACCTCATACCCACACCATACTATCCCATCGGAAAATTGATAAAAAAAATATACGGGGGATTTCTTATTTGGGAAAAAAAACAACAGTTGAATATCGACGAAATAAGGCCCCACTGTAATATTAAACGAACGAATGTATTTATTATATGCGAATTCGCATGTGAGAATCACGCGAACCGTATGAACAGTTTCCATACTGATGCGAATATATGAAATTTCATGGTACTTTCGTTTTGTTGGTTCTGAAATATACAAGGAATATCAATTTAGCGAAAACGCTGTACGTTCCCAGCTAGAGACTATTTCTCGCGTAATACATTGTGAATTAAATACGATCCGTTTTCGTTGTTATTATTATGTGTATGCAATAAAAAAAAAGAATATTTCAATATTATTTCTGTATAAATTCAATATGAATCAATTTGATAACGTTTTCATAATTTCGTAACGCTAATGACGAACAGTTTCATTGATAACTAACCATAATTTTTTTAAATAAACTTAATGATTAGTCGAAATCTGATATACGAAAATAGCCACAAGACAAAAAGCATGTTTTCCGTAATTATACGGGACGAAAAAATTGCGTCAATTAAACCCAACGAGTTTCTCAACCGAGCACACTTTGGCAATAAATCGCCTCGAATGCTTAACAGACGTCACCAAACGACCTCCCTTCTTCCTAAAAAAGCGCACGATAATTCATTTTTTGTTTACTTTAATTAAGAAGCTCTAATCGAGAAACGGAGGCTGGGAACAAAGACGACTCCCGTTCCGCGGAATCCCCAATTCCGCTACATAAACGAACGTTAATCCCTCCTTTGCGCGAAGTGGGTACACGCACCAAAACCTAGGGATCATACCGTCCCGATACTATAATATGTTATGGTGTTTTATGTCAGGATCGTAGTTTCTAAAGCCCCAATCTCCTATATATAATAGCGTATTTGTGTGTGTCCGTCTGTTCGATGACGCTCGCGACTTTAAAACGGCGCGTCGATACGATTTTTTTTTGCGTCTATAAAATTAATCTTCATGCGTATATGGTCTTTATGCGTATACACTTAACGTCTATAATAACATGCTTATGAAAGCGTCTCTATTGACTTATGCAATATGTCGATTATTATGTAGTGGAAAAAATATTTGAATCCCCTATCATGTATATAACCACAGATGACAGATGTTTGTATGCTCTCGATTTATCGTTCCAATTTAGCCTGTGTGCTGTTTAAATATAACGGTTATAATTGCTACACGAGAACGGCTATAACGCGAGCTTCGAATTTAGTCTTTATGGTCATTATAATAACGACTTTAATCTTATCATCTTATCTAAAAATCTATAATATGATGCTTATTACTTACTAACTACTGGCTTTACCTATATGTCACAAACAAATAACAAATGAACTATTTTGATTTCATTAATTAAATATTCAAATCGGGTACGGGCATCGACTTTAAAATAAACACATACACATCCCGATGTTATTAATATCATACATACTACTCTTCATATAATTTTAATTCGAATCTAAATCGCATATAAACAACAACCACTTCCCAAACTGTCCATAAACCCATAAAACATTTCGAACACAACCGACCGTCTTATTAAACGCAAATCTGCACTCGAATGTCTCACAAAGCCGCCTAAAGAGGCTCGGATTTCAAAACAACACTCGCGGGGAGTTGCAGCGCCGGATTGCGACTTTTGAGTCGACACGCCCGCATCATAACGCTAGGGACCTCAATTTCGGCAAATGTGCGTATAATATTGCGCTCGCTTTTTCACTTGGGCCGACCGTGAAAAGCAGATGGAGGAAACGTGACTCCGGCCCTTAACACGTGCTACGATCCGTCCCTATAAAATAATATATGAAGGGCCGTTATGCGCTACAAACGGAACGAAAGCGTTTTTTTTTTTTTTGGACTACATCTCGCGGATGGTGAGATTATTTAGTTTTTCGATGTAAGGTTCTCTCGGATTTTTTCAGTTTGCGGTTTTGGGAGAGTTGTTTTGAATGCGAGTACAGAATAGTATTTTTTATTTATTTATATGCTGTGATTAGTACGTGTTAGGTGCAAAAAGTATCTTAATTAATGTAAAATGCTGCATGTTGTTTGATAGATGTTCAAATTATCAAGAAAATTTTAATGAATCGAATTTGTGTAGATTGTAAGCTCGCCGTAATTTTTCTAGCTGAACAATTCATTTACCACTAATTCAGTATTTTTTTAACTAATTATTAGTTAAATTATAAACTGAATCTTCTATAAAAACCGGGGAAACCAAAAAAATAATGATAAATCCAAAAAACCTTAAACCTATACATACATCATACACATCTTGACATTTTTTCAAAAAAAAACAATATTTTTCAAAAATATTCGAAACACAAAAATTATTTTTTATTTACTTTAAACAATTTACAGGTAAATTACTGAACTACTGTAATTTAGGCCATTTACCAGTTAACCGATAATGTTCTCCCTAATTCTAACGAATTTAACAAGTCATATTTCGATTCCGCACGAACTTCATTTTCGAGTTCGAATAACTTACGTATTCAAAATTGATATTGAATCGATCTTGTTAAATATTAAAATAATAATTTATTTAAAACGAAACTCGACCCCATTAACCAAGAAACAATTTTAATGTGCGCATGTTTAAGCACATTAAAACATTGCCGAAGTTGAGGTCGTATCGAACGAACAAGATTGATTCGATCAACTTCAATCTCCTTTTCTGCTGAAAATTCTTCAGCGATCATTAACAATTAATTAACCCGACTGACAGCATAATCGAAGTGAACAATGTGATGAAAAATTGGATAGAAAAATGGGGTCCGATATCGCGTAACACTGACATATTGCAATATGTAGGTATGGATTTAGTATAAACTAGTGCAAGTCTCTCGACACAGAGGTAATTTTTCGTGTTAAATAAACAGAAAGCTGCAGCTTTTTACCGCAGCAGCACAAATGGCAACGTTTTCAATGAAAATAAATATATAGAGTTCTTCCTTCTATTCGAATTCATCTAGAATTTTCATATAAAATGATAAGTATTATAATAGTTGTTGATAAATTGAAAAACATAGAAAATTTGCAATATAAAAAGTTAGTATTGGATGTGCCGATTTCTAATTACCCAAGTTATTTAATAAGTAGAATAATCAGTAGATTAGTAGAGTACGACACTCTGGTCTTATCAATGCGACTCTTTCCTGATGTTCTATATGAGATTGGTAACGATCATTTTGAAAGGGGTCACTTTTTCGTAATTTCACAATAGATGTCATTACAATTTCGATAACGAGGCATACTTTTTGCTTATTTCACGGCCTGTACCCATAACCCATTAATACTCAAGTGAAGGTAATAATGAATAAACAAAACTATGTATTATTGAAATTAAAAGATAATTGGGATGTGTAATTTCTTTTAATTTATATTTCTAAGCATAAAAAATATCAGAAAATTTTAAAAGCATCAAAAAGATATATCATGCAGAAAATTGTATATATAATATATTGATAAAAATTGTAATAAATCGAAAAAAAATATTTATCTATATATATAAAAATGGATGTTTGTATATATGTTACAGTTTGAGTGTCCACTTCGTTTGTGCATGAACAAACTAGACTGTTTATACACCTTCTAAGCAGCTCTAGTCCAATTGTTAATGTGGTACGACAATTTAAGTTGTTTACACTCAGATAACGCTCTTATGCTAAATATCAATAAGGTGGAAATTGGTATGTC
>JAOXNN020000088.1:376492-390908 GCA_028571205.2 Hydropsyche betteni | reverse complement strand
CCGAATCGAAAACAACAATCCGAAATCATGAATACAAAATATCCTCGAATAAGGGAGCTAAACACAAAAGCGAAAGGATAAGGGTCCTGAGAGAAATGGGGCAGTTTCCACATTCCCGGCCGTACTAATTAATTGATAAATTGCAAGGGTCGCCATGGGATATATAACCCCTATAATAATATTGTTCGATTTATGCTTCGGGCGAAATGCATACTTTCGCTTCATTCACGTTTTAATTGTAACGAAAAATGTTATTATAAAATTTTTAAATACAAATAAATTACGATATAAATACTTTTTAATCTTATGGAAAACCATTATGATCGTTTTATATATTTATTTGATTGATACAATCGAACATTTTATTTCAAACATCTACAAAAATCCGATTATTTTCTATTTTTGTCAATTTTGAACGGTTTCGGTGTATTCTACACATCTTCTCGATTTCGTTCATCCATTATCTCCTAAGTCTTTTTGAATAGTTTCTCAGTTACTATTCCAGCACTTCACATATCCATTTCCCATATATACATCTCACCATATGATAACATACCACATTCAACATTTTTCAAAATTTTCATCCATATATTATTTTTTATGCTTATTTTAATTATCCTTAACATTTATTTGAATCATTAAAACTACCTTACTTCCGAAATATATATATTCAAATAACACCACCCTTCGTAAACCATACCTACCAATCCGCACATCATTTTCCACAAATTCCAGCCTCAACCCGACAAAAAACCCATCCCATTTCCATCTTCAACAAATTACCGAACCCCGTCCCGATATCTTCGACCTGGAAGATGCACTTTGCAAATTACCGTGGCAATTTATCGAAGTGATTAACGAGATTTACCTGTTGGCGAATCGCGCATCTGCTTGTCGAATCTCTGAACTTGTTGCCTTCGTATATCCTCCACGTGAAATATATCCGCATATATTCACCGGTAATGGAAACCGGTTGGTTCCCCATAATAATTTATACGACAATTTACCATATCGGGAATTTATCGTCCGATAGTTTCTTTGGAGTTGGCCGAGTTAGGGGCGGGCTGTCAACTGTGTTGGTCTGTTCGGAAAGTGGACTTTGAATGGTATTACTATTGTTTTTGGATATCCCAAAAATTCAGTATAATAAATTGAAAAAATAAATAAAAAAATCTAGAATTTCTATTAAAAAAAGATAATTTTAATTTGCAATACAAAAGAAATGACTTATGCAGTATTTATATATTGTAAATATTATACTATCGCATCTACGTCATAAGGTATTTATAATTATAAAAAAAGATAAGATATTAGACAATATAATTAAAAAAGTCTATGAATTGCGATTAAAGCAATTTTGTGAATCATGCTGTGTGAAAAACTTAAGTATAAGATTAACAATATTGTTTAGACTTTAGTCGACTTAAATTTACAGTAGACGTGAATTATGTATAAAGTTCAAGCATTCAAAGTCAAATAGGTGATTCGAATGATTTGTTATTTTATCTTCGCGAAAACATAAAATATGATTTATGTTAAAAGTTCAATATATTTGATCTTGTCTAGACTACATATTCATGAGGAACGTTCACTAGCACATATTATACGGATTTCCGATATTTAATGCATTCAAACGCAATATATTACGGAAACCAACCAAAATTTAAATACAGTTTCTTAGAAAAAAAAACCGATATCCTTCAAACAGATAAGACCACTAATCCTTCCACATCCAAGCCGCTTTCGCCGAACAATTAGAAACTTCTCAATACGAGACACCTCTCGAGCCGATATCCTTCGAATTAATCGCCTTCGACATGCGATTTTCGAAGCCTACGGCGACATTAACATGAATTTACATGTCCCAGGATCGGCTGAGATTTGCATTTGCGAAACGAAGGCAACAAGCAAAACGAAACTGCCTCGTTAGTGTGCCAAAGTCCCTCCTCCATCTTCGATTGGTGGCCAAATGGTCAGGACGAAGATTTCGGTGAAGGACTCGGCTCTAACAACCGCACAATGGAGGGAACTTGACTAATTTCTGAATAAAATATATATATAGTATATCGGACAGTAAAATTTATCACAGGTTTCCGAGTAAGTTCCAGGGTATTAGTTTAGGATAGTATGGAAACGTTGCAAATATTAAAAGAGCATTCGTTGCGATAAGTACGTCGTATATCATCTATTATATTAAATTATAATATTATATATTGAAATATTTTAGTGTCTAGTAAAAACTTTTTTTTCCGGATCTCGATTATCCAGATTTGCGATTGATTGATCAAAAAAAAAATTTTTTTTTAATAGCATATTTCACGATTTTTTTTACGTAACATATATCCGAAAATTTACGAGTACGTAACAAAATTATACTGATTCATGACATACTTAACTATGAAGGTTATCAAACTCAAACCTGATAGAAATTTTATTTAAAAAAAAATTCTCACAGATGTCGTTAAAAATTATGACTTAATTAATTATTATCTTAGGAACCGATGAATACACTACAATAGTGATTTTGCATTATACTCAAAAATTTTGATAGTATCAAATTACCAAAAATAGTAAAAATAAATAGACTTTAAATACATTAAAAAATACTTAGTTGATTTTTAATAAATTCATAATTATCATTTAATATCCGGACCATGTCAATCCCCGTTTAGTTAAGATAATCGAGGTTCAACTGTATTCGGATGTATTAAAATGGGTCTGAATTTTTAAGAAATATAAACATAAACTCGATTAGTAAATTTAAACATCTACGCATCTTAATTATTCGGTAAAAAACACATTTTTATTTTACCATTTTGTTATAGTTGATTTTAAGATTTACCGAAAAAACCTTAGATTTAATAATTTCCGCTTTTTCAGCAACTTACTTTTAGAAAGAAAATGAAATTTTGCTGAAAAGAGTACGAGCTTATTAATTCATGCGCAAACCGGCGCGAAAGCGAAACAATTTTTCATATACTTTTTCGACTTCCATTATAAGGCGGCCGAATGAATTAATACTCATTCGAGAAAGAACAATATAAGTATTAATTAATTAGCGAAACGCTATCGAATGTTCGGGCCTTGAATTAATTTGAAAATTTCCTCCCGTGTATTTCGTAACGAATCTGACGCATTTGTGTACGCCGACTTTAATATTACAGGGGGAAACTTTTCGTTTACAATTCGACCTAAATATCTAAATTAATATATGAGAATGGTAAATGTCACTTGTTCGTAAAATATTCAGAATCCTTGGCGACTTCATCGGTTACGCGGTAATTTATTATGCGTGGCATTATTTTATACACGATTATTATTTATGCGGAAAGTGGGAACGGAATTCTACAGTATCTTTGTTGCGGTAATAGTTTTAGAATTAAACAGTCCGTTCAAATGAAAACAAATTAGTTTATGTTCAACGTCTATAAATTTAATGATATATTCAAAACATATATGATAAACTATTGTCTTAGAATAAGCAGAAGTATACATCTTCAAATATACATACATATAACACTTACCCTTCAACCTAAAAAAAAATAGTATACAAAAACTGAAAATAGAACCTTACACCATGACTATTTTTAATACTAACCCCTGAAAGCAGACGCGCATAAACTTTTTTTTTCACATTTCAGCACGTCGGACCGCGACCTATTTAAATATGTGACGTGCAACGGCAAAGCGAGCAATAAAATAATCAATAGTATTCCACGTCATCGGTCACATTTGAACCTTGCATGTCGTTAATGTCGATACGCGACCTATTCTATGAAAACTTGTATAAATAGTGGTTTGCAAACGAGTTCATAACCCTACGAACGAGACTCGAATTTCGATGTGCTATTAATTACAGTGAGCTCTGGATTTTGCATTTTTTTTATAGAATTAATTGATTATTAAGTGTTGTAGTTCAAATTTATCACCTGATTCTTATCTATTTAAGATTGTTTAATACATGATAGTTTTTATGTGAAATTAATCCCCCTTCCTGTTGAAATTTACTTCTTAGTACCAGGCTTGTCACCATTCCAGAAGATGACCATTCACAATGATTTAACTAGTACAGTGCAGATTTTTAGGCTCTCTCTTTTGGTTAATCGTAAGACAAAACGGTTTTTTTTTTTATTTGAAATAAAAAATGAATACTTTAGTGATAAATAATAAAAGTTTTCAAAGTATTTTAGGTTTCTTCCTTGTTGATGATGAAAAATTATCTTTAAATAAAATATTGAAAATTAACCTAAAGCAACAAATATTTGAACTTTTTCATTGATATTTTAAATTAAGTAAGTTAAAAATTATTTATATTTGAATGGTTTATCGAATATCATTAACTTGAGACTATATGGTATAATAAAAAAAATGGTTCCTGTATCTAGTTCTTATAAATTTATCTTACAGAAAAACGTTTGAATTTCCGATAATATTATGAAGGTTTCGTCATAAAGTTGAAACTATATAGATCACATAAAATGATTATTTATAACTAGAATGTCATCAAAAGAAAATATCAAGTTAATACAAATAGAAATTTCGAAATATAGAATCAAATTATTTGAACGCCTCAATTTATAATAAATACTTAAAAAAAATAAAAAATCTCTTAAAATAACAGTAATACGATTCTCATTATTTCCGAAAAAAATTTCAAATATTATCTGGATCTGTCCAAATCGAAATTTGTATGTACGACGCCGACCATTATACACAGTTCATAAAAGTGCGATATATAATGAAACCACTCGTAGCACGCGTCCACAATGACGCTATAAAATCGAACACGAAAGCGCTCATAGCACACACACGAGACACGAAAAAAGGCAAAAGCTCATATGAAAAGCTCTCGGGTGCGAATCGGTCGTCGAAAGCGAATTACCATTTTTCTCGGCGAGATGTGACTTCGTTACAAAACGAAATTTAACGAAAGCAAATAAAAAGTTTACGCATTACTTACGCACGACTCGCGAAAATTCGCTCGAGGACGATTTACCAATTTTCATGTATGTACGTTTTGGATTTATTCAACCGAACTTTTCCATTTAAGCGACGTCGATAATGTCCGTGTTTGATCTGGGAAAATTATGCGAGGGTTGAAGTGTTTGTTGATTTTTTTAGTTCGTAAATAAGTGCGTTTTTTACTTAGAAGTGTATACAACAGTTGCTTCGAGGATCTCGTTTGAGTTTAATGGTCTTTTCCCAAATGGTTAAACTCGGTTGTGATGAAATTGGATTTTTTTATACGTAATGGTCTTTTGAGGCTATCTGCATTGTTTAACAGTTTTTATTTAGAAAATTGAGTATGAAATAAAAATTATTCGTTTATATAGATCATAGCTATTATTGGTTTTAGCTTGAAGTAATTAATGACGATAAATATCATTTATATTTAGACAAACTCTTTTATCCGAAGACTTTTCTCTATCAACAAACCAATTAAATACTACTTATAAGCCTCTCGTGATAATTCAGGTCACGTACAACTCAGTCCCAAACGGAAATTCCAAAAATACACAAAGAAAATCCACCTCATTTTTTCTCACCAACTATATGACGAAGTAAATAACAAAAGCGTACCCTCCTCCATATCTCCATCCGCAAAATTCAAACCTTTGACCATTCGCCAAATTAGCACAACGCCACCCCACCAGGCTAAATAAATAAACGAATAATCATGTTAAAATAAATGCGAAAGCTGGGACAAATGGCATCGCTTGTTAAAGGGCGAACATTATTAATGCGCGAGAACCCCAAAAGGGCCAAACTCGAAAGACAAATAAGCACGTATTCCCGAAACGTAGTTTCAGCTCAAAGGATGAGGGAGCTGAAGACAAATTTCAGGACATACGTCGTTACGACCAATCGATAAAGTACTTCAAATGTGTGGGAATTGCTGAAAAGAATCGACGCACCTTAGTGGGGCGACGGTGCGGTTTTTTTGTACTAAGATTAATTAATTGCATGCCGAAAAAATTGTTCTTAAATCTATTAAAATGTCAAAAGACTACGTCTAGATTAAAAAAAGTGTATAAAGATAATAAAAATACTAATATTCTACATAGTACTATGGAAAAATAGATTGCATACCCAAATAGAATCGTAATAGAAAAAATCATACTAATGATCTAATCATACGAAATATATTTTTTCATCAAATCTTACTTTCAAACATTGATTTAATAAAGGTCTTGGGAAAGCCAACGTAGCCACCACGAGACCGAAATTTTCAATAATGCTGTTCTCAGAATCACACGTACCTGCTGAAGAAATCACAAAAAAATCACATTTAATATAAGCATCTGAAAAATGTGCTTGATGAATCTCTGATGAAGTACGAATGTTTAATGAAATGAAACATGATTCTCGATGGATTGAGCAATTTTAAACACACGTGCGCCATTAGGAAGTCTGACGAACGAAATCAATTAACGTGAACTAATTATTCAGTAAATTGTTTCACGCGCTATTAGAGAGTTACCGAGTCTTATCGTAACCGACACAATACAAATATTTGTAGAAATTATTGACTTCTACGAGAACCGAACCGGAATCGAGCATATACATATGGGTCTTATATACACAACGTATTCAATAAGTTAACAACATCGTTAAGATAAGACAACAATAATACCATGTCAGGGGCCCGATAAGAGAATACTCAGCAAGACTTATCGTGTATTGTAAATATGCGAACGGCTGGTTTTTCAGAATTTTGATGTTTGACAAAACCTATGCCCGAAAAATGGTTCGGATATATCGTCGAGAATGCTACATTTTTTCCGGCGAAATAAAATAAACGAGCTTATGAAAAAATAAGATCGTAAAATATGCGAGATCATCTCACCAACGAAAAGAAATGTTGGTGTTGAAACGTATTTTTCCCGAATAAAAAGTAATGGGACGTTCGTAGAATAAGAAACTCCAATATACGATCAACCTGTTTTTTCATTATTTCGGAAAATTCTCTTGCGTTTTATATGCAGTCATAATTGAAATTCAATAACATATTTTATTATTTTCACAAATATCTCTCTACATTCACTTGTCAATTTTTATCTGCCTATCTTTGGATATGCTTACAGCAAAATCCGTTATTATTATTTTCAAATTAACTTTTAAACAAAAATAATAATTTTGAACAATTTAAAAAAAAATGCGTTTGATGATATTCAAGCTCATTATGTTTTTAATGAAACCGAACGATACTTTATACAAAAATCTCTTAATTTATTACAATTTTCTTTGAAAAAATATTCGAGTTCTTTTCAAAACACTTCAGATTATAACTAAACGAGTGTTTCTTTACATCAGAGCACACATTTTAACCACCTTTTCCGATATCCATTTTTACGCACGATTTATGGCACGGTAGAACGGCGTCTCTTGTGCGAAAATTTCGACACTTTTCGGCCTGAGGCTCAACAAGTCAACCGTACAGCGATATTCGCCCCGGAAAAATATATCGCGTGGGCAAAGTATGCGAAAAACGAGGAAAATGCACACACACGTGAATAAAATATGTGCGTGTACGTGTAAAAGCGCTTTTCCTGGCCAGGCCGGGAAAGCGGCGCCGTTGTCCGATATTTGATATAGCCTCGTCTTCTGAGGAGATCGAAAACTTTTACGATGGAGGTTTTTTTGAAGGAAAAGGTGATATGTGGAAAATAGCGTGTGCTTTTATCGTATTTGTGATGGGTTTTGTTGTGGTGTTGCGCTTTTGCATTATCGATGTGCATTGATATTGATGTATGGTATTTTTAGAATCTGGGATATTTGAATTCGAAAATGTTTATTTGAATTGGGTTCTATGAAATTTTCCTGTTACTACTATAAAGTTACGCTTGCTAAAATGTGCATATTTTATAACTTAAAAAGGAAATTTTAAAGTGAAAATGTTTCTCAACGTACGTTTATCGATAAAGTTTTGTTTTTATAACACTAAATCAATGAAATTTTTAAACCAAGCATTTGAATCGTTACATTTTTACGTAACATTTTTAAAGCCGCACGAAACTAACATCTATATTTTCTTAATAAAATTGTCGCGAAACTGTTTAAATCTCAAGATACGAATCTCGATAGCGCAAAACAAAACGAACGAAAATCTCCACTATAAACTCGAATATTTTGCATATAATCACATCTCAATCTAGAATGACCCACATATTTGCATATAACCCATGCGACACATATTTCAATGCAGAAACAAATATTGAAACCGTACATTTCAAAATTTCCACACACGAACATAACCGAAACGAAAACAAAAACGAGAAACAACAACGAAACTGCACTATAGGATTTATCGAAGCGGCACATTAAAACAGCTGTACACAGAAGCTAAAAGTACCAAAACGAGTGCAATTTCGAACACATGTACTCGGACAATAAACGGTAATGAAAAAACGATCGGCTGACAATAAATCAAATTAATCCGACCGAGTAGAGTGTCGTTAATTGAAATTCTCGTCGCGTATCGATGAAGCGGATAAGCCGAGCGGAATAACAACAATAAAAATTGTAATGAAATTGAAATGAAGAATGTTTGAGAGTGTCGGTTCAAAAGTCGCAATTTCGATTTGAGATTAAATTGATGTGTTTATGTTGTTATTTATATCTCGTTAATGCTAGGTTGCATCGAAAAATACTTTTAAAATGCAACATCATTGGATTATTCATTATCATTAATATAAATTATTTTTCATGTCATCATTTTATTGATTTTCATAATACTGATTTTATTTATAACAGACTTAACGAGATAATTGACTTGCAATTTAATAAAAATTCTTTGTCATTTATAAAAAGAATCGTTTGAATATCACAGACCATGTATATTTCACCAAACCTAATCTTATCTAATTCAATTCAACTCCTAACAATATGAATAATATTTATGATCAATCCAAATATACATGGACTATAACAAGTGTAAAAATTGCTATAATAATATTTTCAATAAAAAATTCTGTAAATAAAAACGATCAAACATATTATTATTATATAAAAACTTATTTTATATCTACTAAAGATTTTTCCGATAATATAATACTAAAAAAAAGACATTTTTTTCATATAAGGTAATATAAATTTAGCCTTAGAAAAGTTTGAATACTAAAAATGTCGTACTGAATGGTTCCAATCTAAAAATAAGCGATTAGAACCATCTACTAACCATGCCAATTATTACTTAACTCCAGAAAAGAACAAAAAATTCATTAATTCGAAATCTTTCAAAAAATTCAAATTGGCGAAATTGAGAGTTTTCGATCGATGCGCTCATTGCGAAAAAAAAACGTGTAAAACGTGCAAATAATTCGATAATAGAAAATAAAGAACGAGCGTTTATGCCTGTCTCTCTCGCTCCTTTGGCCGTTTAATCCGTTGATTATTGCAGGTGTTTTGGCGGGCTTTTGTTTTCTCGCGCCCTTTTGCCCGCGGGCGCTATTTTGAAAAATGACGATAATAAATAATGGATGGTGCCGTGTATTACATCATGTCATAAACGAGCACGTATTGCAAAGAATTCCCGTATTATGGTGAACGTCTTGAAATTCATATTTCAATTTATAAAATAACAAAAAAAAAAACGAGGTCGAAATTTCATTGTTATTATTTTTATTTCAACTTATTTTTGAATACAATATTTTCTTTGTAATGAACATTTTTTGTAGTAACCGCGAAAATTGTCAGGTTCACCCGAAAATTTTCTAAAACAGAACACGAACCATCGAGCGAATTTCGTGAAAAAAAGCCTTCGTTTCAGCCACGGAAGATAAAAGGTGACTCTCGTCTTTCAGCACAAAGGAAATTGATACGCGAACCAACGAACGAACGGACGACGTTGATGGAGCTCGTCATCCTGGAAAATAAACCGCTCCAGGATCCCGTTTTCGGGAAAACCACGATACGAATTATCCACGGTGAAAAAATTAAACGATTCTTTTTTTATTTTGAAAGTGAGAGGGCGGGTTTGCGTGAAAATATACGAGTTTGAATGTTAAGTTTTTTATAGGTCAATTAAATCTATTCGGGTTATATTTTTTTGTGTATTTGAGACTTGTGAATGTTTTTAAAGTAAAAATTAAATGTTTCAATATTTATAAGTGGTTTGAATATGAAAATTTTTTTGAAGCATAAAAGTATATAATTAAAAATAATGAGAAAATTAATTTGATTATACTCTATTACATTTTAAAAAGAGGGTGAAATAGAAAACATAATCACCCATTTTTTAGTATGTTTCAATCGATCATGTTTTTAAACACGGCCAACATTTTTTTATTGAAATCGTATCATTTTTTACTCATGGAACTAAAAAATTACAAATTGCTTTTAATTTTATTTTGAAGAAAAAAAAGCAACATCGCAAAGCGATATTTCTGATTATTACAAGATAAAGTATTAGATTTTTTTCAGCACTTAATAATTTAAATTATATTATTATGAAATAAATTATTTATATTTACTTTTAAACATATTTATTAAGTTACTACGAATGAATCTTTCGGTTTTTATACATAAACCTAATTATGCACTTCATTACACCATTTATTCGATCGGAATGGATTATTCGAATATTCAAACCGTTCATTTCATAAACCGGATCAAATTGGACGCAATTCATAATATTTAACAAACAGAAATAGCAATTTAAAATATTTAGCAACAACACAAACGAACACATTTAACGCAGCGAATTGAAACAGACAGCAAAGCTCTAATATGGCGCACCCGAAAAGCACGTACATACACACACGATGTGCACATTGAGCTTTCAATTGGAGCTTTTTTATTATTTATACACACAATACGTCTACGTGTATCCGAGTCGGTGTGTATGTGCGAAGTCCATGTGTCGCAATGTGTCGCAGTAGCGTTGTTGAAAATCGAAACAAAAAGACCGGAACAAAGAAGTTCATCACCGCGGATTGTTTCTTCGTTCATTTTTTTTTTAATTTTTTTGCATGTATAAATTTATATTTTTGATTTCTGAATGTTAAAAAAACTTGATTAATTTCGAAAATATATGAATTTTTTTTTTTTATATAAAAAAAACATAGATCATATCAAAATATAGTAAATGAAATATCATTCATAAAGATTCGACATTTTTTATTTAATTTTTTGTAAAATTATATATATTGATTCAAATTTGCATTTGTCATATTTTTCAAAGTGTCTTGACCACTAAAACCAAACTTCCCCAATATATTAATATGACCTATTCACGTGCCGCAGTGTATATAAAAATGGCGGTAAATATAAAACGACGCTCGTGTCGCGCGCATGCAATACTTCCATTCTTCAAAAAAAAACTCGACTAAATATAAACCTTCGACCGTTTTTCCGACATAATATATATATGTGAACGAAAAAAACGAAAATACGAATGTATTTTGTATACAGATACGCCCATTAATGTACGTACACCGGCACTAAACTAGGAAATATTATACACTGACCGACTATGTGGGTGCCAAATCGTTTTTTATTTTATTTTCGTATATTTTTATACTATGTGTTTCAAAATTATGGTTTTTTTATATTATAATTATATCAAAAATATTTATTTATTTTTTAATAATTCAAAAATATATTTTATTTACTTAAATATTATAAAAAAGATCATATTGTATTAGTATTATAAAAATTTTCATAGTTATTCAAAAAAAAAAAAATAAGATTTCATATTTTTTGGTCACTCTGTTCGTGATATTTTTCCTCGGCTGAATTTCGATTGTTGCGAGTCACCGCTGAAATATTTTCGACCCGTAAAATCGCCGAGGTTCGTTGAACGGTGGTTTGCTTTTTTTTCGGTTAATTTCAGTAATTTTATGGCAGTCGCTTTGAGGCGCTTTTTCCGGACACGAACGTGCGATTTTACCCGGTGCTAAGTCTACTTAGAACTTTCGATCGTGTCAGATTCGAAAAATGCGGAAAAACTGATCCGAATTCGTTGGAAAATTGTGGTGTTTCATTGAATGTTGATGATTATGAAAATGCGGGATAGTTTTATCATAATCTGTAATCTATATGTGCATTTTCGTATATCGATGAATCATGGAAATTTTCAGCTTAGTCATATTTTTAAACTGTATGAAATTGTTTTTTTTAAATGTGAGATCCATTTTTTAATTTTAATGCATAATAAAAGTTGTTGATTGTATTTTGAATTTAACACCATAAAAATATGTATAATATTGTTGGAATAATTCATACTTTGGCATGTTGAATATTTGGATCGATTTCAACCATCCAATATATCGCATCGTATTAATGTCTTATACGATCTCATGGGTAACATTTCACATTGCCAATATATCATCCATTTGCAAGTTCACATCTGTTCCATAATACATATTCTATCGATTCTGGTTCAATTCATGATTAAAATTTCAAAATATTTATTAAAAAAATTCACTAAAGTTTCAAAAATTTCAGACTATTCTGAGCCTCTTAAAACTAATATATTAAAAAACTTCGAAATCGAGAGAAAATAATTTTCCATTCCTCAAAGCTTTCGAATTGGCGCTTCGCAAAATGAAAAATAGCATCTTCCCTAAAAACCCATAATTTAAAAGCCTTCTCCTTGAGACTCAGCCCTTAATGGCCTTAGCAAAAATTCAAACTAATTAACGCACAGCGAGTTTATATTCCCGAATGTCCGGCCACTAAATCGTTGCGTCAGACCTTTTCCCTCAGGACGTTACCAAAACGCACCGAATCGTATGAAAACCTCCGAATGCGACTCTTCCCCTCATATTTTATTCAATGTTTGAAGAAACGCTTTAAGTGAAACTCATACTTGTATCATACGTAAACACCGGGTATTATAATATGATCGATGCCTGAATACGCACTTGAGTGCTAATTAAACATTCATGTGCGTATAGAGCGAAACTATTCGATATTGTTTCGAAGTATATCAAATAGTTTTGTATAATAGTTAAATTATTCAATCAATTGCGCTGTAGTATACTTTGTCGGTTGCATTTGAATTTAAACGAGCCCCGAGCAAACTAAATACTATTTACGGCACTTTAGGTGTTAAAGTGCGGTTCGGCGTTAAAATGAAGGTTGGTTTATGCACGAAAGACGACGGAAAGGACTTAAAACTTAATCGTGTCCTTTCTCGCGCACTACCTAACTCGAAAGCGGACTCTATAATATTATATTTATAACAAAAAATTAAAAAATGCACTTAACCGTCAAAGGAAAGCCGTTTTCAGCGAGCGTGCAATTGAAAACAGAGACGGAAAAGTTGAAACTTTTCGATTTTCCGCGACGAATAGAGAATGCTCATTATGAAAAGCTGTCGCTGAAAGCGGCGTCGAGATTTTTCCGTAGAGTGCGAATTTTCTTTCATCTTTTTTTCTATTTCGTTTCACGACACCTCCGGGATCTTTTTTCACTTGGCCGACAGGAAATTCATTACGTTCCATAACTCTTTTCTTTCATTTGTGCTCGTTTTGTGTTCGGTTCGAATGCAGCAGAGTGCAAAGCTGCAGCGTTATTTGAACGAAATATTCTCGGAGATACTTTTTCGTGCGGATGATATGGCGTTGTATAGAAAATTTAATTTCGTTTCAACATAAATAAAATACATGTTGTAAAGCGGTTATTTTTATACATCATATGTAACATTTTCTATGAGACAATATTTATTTGATCGGAAGTTTAAGCATTTTATATTAAAATAATTTTATTTCTAAGAATCATATTTCAACAAATCGTATCAGGTTAATATAATAGAATTATGCATTATTTTATCTATTTTTAAATAAAAAAGTACATATATGAAAAATGATTTAATCTTTGATGATGCCTCTTAATCAAGATCGGAGCTAGGTATAGGCAAATAAAATATTTGAACATTAGGCTAAGCAAATATTTTTTACTTTTTATACTTTATTAAAAGTTCGAACAATATTGGTAAAAACATATGGTGACGGATTAAATTATACTCTAGTGACTACAGATAATTCAGAATATATTTAAGTTAAGCGATAAGTATCAAGCTTAATAGATGGATCAAATGAGACACTATTGAAATCATTGAGAACGAACAATTCAAAATAATTATACAACTCAAGAGCTGCATTGTCAAAAAACACCAAATCCCCTATATATAATCACGGATTTCTGTGTGTATGTTCTTGACTCCAATCGTTCGTGTATTCGTTCGTTCGAATGACGCTCGCGACTTTTTCGCGAATATGGTCTTTAGGCGCACATACAGTTAACGTTTATAATATCATGCTTATTACGCTCGTGACTTCGGTATTCTATTATGGTCTTTATGCATTTATAGTCAACGTTTATAATATGATGCTTACAGGGCTGTGGAGTCGTCAAAAAAAAAGCACGACTCCGACTCCGACTCCGTTCCCAACATTTACCAACAACTCGA
>JAOXNN020000088.1:356712-374471 GCA_028571205.2 Hydropsyche betteni | reverse complement strand
AAATTCGATAGGCAATTTTTACAAAATTAATTTTCATCCGGGGGTATTAGAAATTTCCAAAAATTCGGTATCAGTGTGAACGCGCCAAAATCACCTTGTTAAAAATTTTCACCCTCAATCAAATTTCCCTTTTGTTTAAAATTTCCGCAGCCTTTTCAAAACGCTTTTTTCCGAAACACCATATAAACAGTGTGAAAAAAGCTATCGGTTGTCTTTTTTGCCGCCCAACTTCAAAGAGAGCCATAAATTTTACCTCGAAACTTTTTTATCGCATATCTATAATAGGCTCTGTATAAAGTGGAACTTGTTTATCGAACATTGAAAGCTGTTCATTTGCTTTGAAAAAAAAGGTTTCTTTCGGATCTGGGTTAAATTCAACACGATGTCATGATACACAAAGCACACTTTTAATTGTACATAAAAGTATCGATACAAGAATCTTTAGAAATATTAAAATTATCGTATATTGAATGGAAGAAATAATTTAATATTTATTACAAAGCTTTATGTTTAGAATAATAGAAATATGAAAAGGCTTATATTGATTTTTATATACATACATTATATATTATTTGGAGTCGAATGAAAATAGTTAACGGTATCGGTTTTCTTTGAATTCTTTGATACTTGAAAGGTCGAATCGAATTTCGACTTCGGACGAAACTTTGCAAACATCGTAAAGTATACATACATTTCCAAAGAATCGTCCAACTTAAATCTCAACAATACAAAAAACCGCTTAACATTTTTACCGAATTTAAATCAGCAACGATCATCCGAAATGATCTTCGAGAACCGCGCGTCTCTCTTGAGATTTTCTTTGTGCGTTTTTCCCTTTGTTCTTTATTTTTCCAGACCCTTCATTGGGTCTTTGTATGGAAAGGAGCACCGGGAAATGTTTTCCTCGGCTGTCGTATAACGGTCCATTTACTTTTCACGGTTGCTTAACGAGTGTTGGTTCGCGAGATCTTCCCGTCGTGGAAAAGCGTTTCGGGGAAGTTTTCATTAGTTGTTTTCTTATTCGTAGGTGGCCGGTTGTTCGTCGAGTTTAGATTCGGGTGGAGTATTTCTCTCCCACTTGTTTGGCGAAGTCTGACGTTTTGAAAAGTTCAAATAATATAGGCGCTATCGAATAATAATCGCGAAACGACGAGTTAGACAGGCAAAGCTAAGCGTTCTGCAGGTAAAGTTTCAGTTAATTTCCGCACAACTGTTCGTAGAAGTTTGTTCGGGAGCTATAACTATTAATTTTTAATACAACTAAAACTTATTAACTAAATTATATCGGTTAATAATATAGTTAGTAGTTATACGTATTTGAATATGAAAGTATTTGTATATGGGATAATTTCTAATTAAATTTCATTCCAAATATTTCTGTTATATTCAATTCAATTTTTACTGAAATAATTTCTAAATCATTAATAACGTAGACAATTTTGAAACAATTTGATATGAATAAATCTGTATAAAAGCGATTATAACACGACAACGGGCACAATTCGTAGACAGCCAACAATTGCACGATTAATTAATAACCACTCAAAAAAGAATCGAGACAAAGAATATTTTCTTTGAATTCAGAAAACTAGATCGATTTAAAAGAAATTATTTTTAAAAAGCGGCTTTGTAAATCCCATCTGCAAAGTTTATACGATACATTTGGGTACAGCAGTCGAGGAAAAGCGATTTTCTTTGAGTAATTGCGACCTCGCGCCTGCACGAGATGAAGAATAGACGCTATCGCGTTACACAGCCAGATTGTGAGGTTCAAAATTAGTCTCGGTCTTGACGAATTATTTGAGACATTGAAATACACCGACAGACAATATGCCCACACGCGAACAAAACCCCTCTTTGAAATCGCTGAGGAAAATCCCGGAAAAATCTCGCCGCATTCCGGGAAAACTCGAATTGAAAACGGAAAAGTCGCAGTGCCCCTGCAAGTTTTCATTCGGGTTTACGATCCAAATGTAAGCCTGTATATAAATTCGGTACATAACGATTGCGGTTAAATCCGGATCAGTTGCATAGTATGCATTTTGGATTTTGAAATGGATGTACTGATTTTAAATATGAATTTATTAATTCAATAAACCCATTTTGATATCTAAATATAATTTAATATAAATCTCATATGAAATTTTGAAGACGCGTCAAACTATTGTGATAATTCTCAACTTTGTACAAGTTAACGCTATCGGTTTACCGGTTTGCGTTAATACGGGCCTCAAAGTTTAACTCGACACAAATTTATCAATTCGCGAAGACCTATTTATTTCTACAAATACCTTAAACTAAATTCGTATAAGTCTGTTGAAAAAAATCGGACACAGAGTTTATCGTAATCTATTAAATCTCATTTAGCTGAATAGTTAACGATCCAGTTAAATTTAACTGGAACGACACAAATCGTTCATGCGTGCTAGGACGATTCGCTTATGGCCTTAATCTTTGAAACATATTTATTTATTTTTGTATTATATTTTACGTATTTTTGGCAGCTTATTTTTATATTTGAAAGTTTTCAGCTGCTCTTCGTTATTAGCGGCTTCTATCTTTTGTGTGCTCTCGTTTTTCAGCAAAACGTTCGCAAAGTCAAAACAACTACGCAATAAAAAAGTATTAGCCCTTTTGTATTACTTATAACATATTAAAAAACTTCTCTGCGCAAAAATACTGTGATGATAATTTTTTTCGTCTGCATACACATTCTCATATTCTTAAATTTGAATAACTAATCAATTTTATATTTTAATGTAAAAAAGCAACATTTAAGCATTTGAAAAAAAAAACACAAAAATGTACTCAGAAATAATGCTAGCTTTTCATTTAAAAAATATTTCAAAGAAAATTTTTTCAAATGAATTCTACCCCAGCTTAAAAGCAAGCACGTTTAAGCAATTTAAAAACATAAAAAAATATACTCTAATGATGTTTAATTCTGAAACCACACACAAAACTCGCGAACATATTACCGAGCCGTGACTAGTTGATTTTCGACACTCATCAACAATATTTATCACAACTTTCCCGCCGCATTACATAATTTCTCAAAGCCCAAACACATACACACACACACACACCATATACACGTGGAAAACATTTCCAATGCAGTACTAGAACGAATTTTTCGGGCCGTTTCGTGACTCGCGTGATGAAGGGCCAGACCTTAACTGCTGCATTAATAGGCACATTTGACGACAATGGCGCACGAAGAAATCAATGCCGGTTTGCCATCGTTATTATTATACTACACACGTGTGTGTTATGTGAAAAAATACTTAAACGTATTCACTTTTATGTGTAAAAAATTAAGACCGATACCGATGTGATTAGGTCGGAAAATGGGACGATTCCTGATGGAAAGTTCGTTATGAGTCTATTCAGATCAGAGCTTTTTATTTGTATTGGATCCGTTTTATTATATATTTAACTATCAAAAAAATATATTTATAAGGTATTTGAAATAGTTTCTGATTTAAGATCTTGAAAATTTTCACGGTAGTGTTACGCGAATTGTTCATAGAACTATTTTTGGAATTAATCAATTCGTCTTCGTAGAAATTCTAGAAATACCTCACGTATTAAGAAAATACAACCTAATTGAAAGCGTAAAGTCAGCACACAATGAAAATATTTCATAAAAATAGTGGAAATGAAAGAACGCAATAAAGGAACTGCCACCGATTCGAAAGATTTCCTACTGATTGTAATGGAGCGTGTTAAGGGAAATTTTGAGCGGGAAATTTTTGTTTTTCGTTTTCAACATTGTCCCAATTCCGACGAAATAAAACCTTCGCGAAATTATACCATTTTTATATTGTTGCATAAACGACTGTTACGTTTTCGCACACGAATATCAACAATAACGAGGAGCGGTCTTTTTAAGAAATTCAGGTCAATTCAATCACAACACAACATTATTTTTTAATAACATAATCAAATTTTTATTACAGAGTACTTTTATTGCAAAATTTTAAATCCAATTACTATGATTAACATCACGACACTATTATGCTCAACATTACCGAACCAAACGATAAATATTAATGTTTATTAAAAATTTACGTTCTTCTAACATTTTTATATCACAAACTCCGATATCAGAATATCGAATCTAAAAATATTCCCGTACTCAAGTTTGTACGTAAATCGAGTAATTCAACATGACTAATATCGACTCACAGCCCCGTCCTGGTATAAAATACTGGGCATAAAACTCGAACGACATGTTATAAAAATATTTTCGAGAATATTTTAAATATTCACGTCTGTGATGAAACATCGCAAAGCCAACCCTCGTCAAAGAGACGCGCGTTTGTTTGCAATTTTCAGCGACGGCACAACTAAATATCAACATTTTGTATTATATAGACTAACCAGGTTGTTTAATTTAAAAAAAAATCTAAATTCGTATTCTAATAAACGGTTGTTGAATCTGTCGCTTGCAAATTCTGCATAATTTCCCTTATTGTGTTTGCATATATTACACAATATTCCCCGTGCATCAAAACTAGAGCGCGCATCAATATTCCAATTTTCACGAGAACAGAGTTCAATTTTCCGATGAAAGTCATGTGTAATTTCCCTTGGCTCATATTAGAATTATTCTCAGATATTTTATAATATATAGACGTGTATACAAAATTGATCAGATAAAAAAATTGAGAAACAGTGAGTCGATAATATTACATTTGGTTAAATGATATATAGTACTTGAAAATAATTTGACACCATTTACATAAATATTACGTTGTAAAATTTATGCAACATTGTTATTCTTTGTATGAAACATTCTAATGAAAACAAAATATTAACAAAGCGTCGCGTTTAGCGTGACAATCTGCAATTTAAATAAAAAATGTAAAGTTGAGTTGAAGTCGAAGATCGTGAACTTTGTATAGAAACCTTTCGAGTTTTTTTATTTTTCACGAGCACTACAAAATGAACTCGGAAAAAAAACAAATGCTCAGCATAAATTAATACGGATTTTTTTTCCTATTTTTACATAATAATATTCGAATATCTCTTAATCGCCAACACAAAAGACGAAGATAAAACCGTACAAAAGCGCTCTTAATTGTCGAAAACAATTACGGCAAAAAAGAACTCTCCGTATAAAATAATTCTTGATCAAAAATTGAAAACGAAAGCGGAAAATTCGCCCGGATACCTAAACACGCAAATTTGGCCAAAACGTCATTAAATCCTATTCATATATGTAACAGGTCACAGGTCTTTGGGGACGCATCCCGCAATGGAGACTAACACAATTACCCGAATACATATTACATGGCCGACAATCGGAATGGCGTTTTGAAACAAAAATGTTTACATGAAAAAATACGAAACAAAAGCTAAAGTTCGCCCTTTGTATTTTATATAAAATATGAAAGTCGATCGAGTCGTTTTTATAAATAGACGTATGTAAATGGCCGGCTTCGGAAGCGCTTGGACCTGGCGGACGGCGCCATTTTCAAATTTTGACAGTTGCGGTTTTGCGTCGACGGCTTATTATATCCGCAAATCGATCGACGTCTAAAAATATATCTTTGAATAATTCAAATGTGTACAATTATGATATAAAGTTAATTTTTGTTATAGAAATTTTTCGTGTTTTTAATCCGTAACATTTAAATGATATAAAAAAGTTTAGTTGAAAAAAATTCTTATTTTTAGATCAAAAATGCATCTAAAAATAGCTGTTTCGTACTAAAATAATATTACACAGGATAATAACGGTTCATATTTTAAATTAAAAATGTCCCTTTGACGTTTACGTCGTTGAACTAATCCGTTTTAATATTCATTGAGTGAAGTCGGTTTTATTTACGAATTTTATTTTTTCTGTGCAAGAAGTCTGTTGTGAGCTGCTTAAATTAATTTTGAATTGCATCCAAGAAACGCTCTCGAAAAAGGCAGCTTTAAATCTGAATTTTAAACAAGAGCGGTTCGTTGCATTCTCTTCATTTCAATCCAGGTTTTTTATTGGCTTTTAAAATTTCCTATGGGATTCTATCAAAGGCTACTAACAAAAGATTTTTAAATAAGCTCATATTTTTTTAGTATTATTTAAAACTTTACAAGGCTATAAGCACATGTTAAATAATTCCAAATTAAATTTCCACCACCAGATTTTAATTGAACAATCTATATGTTACAGTCAAAGTGTATTATTAGTTAAAGTATATTTTGTCTAAAGTTTTATATAAAGTATATTTGAATACAAATTATATAGTTAAATTATATTTCAACAGACGAAAATACAGTTTAACTGGTTCTCACTATTTAAAGTGTATTTTCAACTAGACAGATGAGTTTTGACAGTTCAGATATTTGAAAAGAATATTTGTATTAAACCATCTGTGTATTTTACTTCTATATCTGATTATTGAAAATATTTTAATAGTAGAATAATCTCAACAAGACATTCATCACAAAAAAATTAGTTTTGAGTCCATATTAATGGACAAGTGACATTTAATGACCCATATTAGTGGGAAAATGAAATTTTTGTGCCATTATAATCTTATTGCCGATTTATTACAATATTAACAATGTTACTTTATCAAAAAAAAGTTCAAAATTCAAAAACCTATAAAAAACTTCTGAAATTATGTTTAATTACTTGATGTAACTAACTCGACTCAACAATATTTATCGTTTCTTTGTATTTTTTTGAGTAAACCTCAATTTTTTTTTTCAACAATTCAGAAACGATATACAATCTAGATTTATATTGCATTGATCTATTAACTATAATCATTCTTGTCAATGTTTCAACCACTAAATAGTGCGAATTTGAGACGATTCGCCAACACTGGCTTGTTAGTTGACGTTAAAATACACATTGCCTGACTCTGACCAGTTAAATCATATTTCCATTGTGTCAGATGGAATAACTACGTGGGTTAGTCAAAATATATTTTAACTAGTCAAACTATATTTTAACTAGTCAAACTATATTTTAACTAGTCAAACTATATTTTAACTAGTCAAACTATATTTTAACTAAGAAATACACTTTGACTGTAACATATTCATTTGCTACAACACAAACTTCATTTTAAGTTCGATTTAAGCCGCACAGGACCAAAAGAGCGCTCGAAAACATCCAAAACCACCAAAGAAAGACGAAACAGAACCCAAACACATAAATCCATCGACATTAGCCAACAGGTATCCGCGTTGTGGAAGCTCGCGCTGCAGGTGTATCGAACCACCGGGTACCAAGCCGCGTATTGATTTCGAGAATGTGTGTACGCGAACGTTCGGCGGGCCAAAAGTGGAAGGTGCGCATGTGGAAGGCCACGAGGCCCTATGCCGCACTGTTGACATTCAAAAGTGTGGAAAAATTTTGGAAAGATTCGCCAGAAGGAGTGGAAGGAGCGGGAAGTTGAGGGAAGTGCGATTGGGCGGAGGAGAGGTGCGGGTGGGGGGTGTTGGGAGGTATTGTTTGTTGTTTGAGTGTTGAGGCTTGGAAAATTTTGATGAAGACGAAATTGAGGTTGTAGGAAGTTTGGTTTGATAGAAGGAAAATCGCATATGAGGAATGGGAATGAAGCTTTAAGTATCACTCTTAATGAAAGTTATAAATGATATAATAAGAGTAACAGTTGTAAGTAGTTTGTCAATCCCCTATATATAATAGCGGATTTCTGTGTGTTCGTGTGTTCGTCTGTTCGATGAAGATCGCTACCCGAACCGCGACTTTCAAATGAACGATACTAATAGTGATGATGACGATGATGGTGATGGATTTCTGTGTGTTCGTGTGTTCGTCTGTTCGATGACGCTCGCGACTTTTTCGTGAATATGGTATTTATATGCGTATACAGTTAACGTCTATAATATGATGCTTATTACGTACTGCCTCTGGCTTTGCCTATATGTCGTAATTGTGACAGTAATAAATGAACTAGTTTATTAATTAAATATTAAATATATTCAAATCGAGTATTAAATATATTCAAACCGAGTACGGGCATCGGTTAGCCTCCGCTTCTGGCTTTGCCTATATGTCACAAACAAATAACAAATGAACTATTGTGATTTTATTAATTGAATATTAAATATTCAAATTGGGTAAACATTTTGGGTTGACACAATCGGGTTTTCTGTTTTTCAACAAAACCACAGCCGATGTTATTAACATCGGGTCTATATACTAGTATTAAATTTAAGTATCCATGATATAAATAGGACTTTTTATAAGCTGTTATAAGAAGTTCAATTAAATATTATATTATGTTATATGTAAGGATCTAATTTTCAAAATTTTTAAAGGGTGGACAAAAGATGAAGTAGTTGTATAAAGGTTTTATGAGTTAGAAGGAAAAGTATTCGTTAGAAATAGTTATAAAATTTTATTTTGAGAAATCACAAAAAATGAGAGATGAAGAAAATGTGACAGTTATGAGAATTTATTTTAAGTTATGCTGAGATATGTGCATACCAGGTTAAATTATCAGACTTCATATTATATCATTGTTGATTCTCAATATTTTCAGAAAGGTTTATAAAAAATTCATTGAAATATAATATATAATACTAAAAGATCATATTTTGCACTTTTCGTAATGAAAAATATAAATATTTAGCAAAAAATATATGATATATGAAAGTGGGCGTTTGCAAAACATCCAAAAATAATTATTAACTTGGTTTTGAAATTGTTGATTATTAATTAAATTAAATTTCGTATTATTTTCATTATTTATGAAAAAAATTAATAATTTTTATGGAGATTATAAGAGATGTTATAATACCAGCGGGATTTATGTTAATATCTCGCCGATGTTACCAAAATATTATGTTTTGATACGATGTTGGGTGAATAATTGAATCAGAATGTCGAAAAAAAATATCGGAAGAGTAAAAATACCTTGTTTTCTTTTTATTATATTTTCCGTTAAATTGAATTGTTTTATAATATCTTAAAATCTAGGGACCCAGGTGAAGATATTATCTTAATTGTTTCGTAAGTATTATAGTTGCAAAGTTTGTACGTTTTAGTTATCGTGCTTACGAAACTGTTACCAACAGGTAGAGACGCTATATAAATTTTCTTTATGCATCGGAAAATCTTCTCAATATTGAATTTATATATATTTATACGAAGATAAAAACATAGCTGTTCTTTAAATTTTTTACAGAAATAAAATCTACTGAAAACAAAACTTCTGTTAACATCTCTGTTTTAATGTCAGATGCACAGAGGTGTTAAGTTAACTACTATACAAACAGTAGTTAATTAACGCAACAATTAGAACTTAATTAACCGTTTGACGCAACCGTGTCGGAAAGAAAACAGAGACTTTAAAACCTCTTCGTACTTTGCGAACAACAATCAAACAATCTAATATTCAATTACGTCACTCAATTTATATACAAACGCAATTATATCAAACGTATCGATTTAACTATTCAGTAAACATTCACAGAGAAGACAAATCAAGCAATGCGCTAAGGTTAAAGTTCGATATATCACGTGTGTTGATGCGATTTGCCAGGAACGAACATAAGTTCCAGGATAATGGAATATAGGGAATATACTAGAATTGTTTTATTCGAAACATGCTTTAGTGTTCCATGATTCTGTTTAGTTTCATCGGTACTTCAGTCGACCGTTATCAATCCAATTCTGTAACGGAAACTACATCTCGAATTCTAAATGTCATTCGATAAACATGTAAACCATTTCATCTTATTCCTATTTTATTTATTTTTTTTTAGAATCTGTTTAACAGTAATTAAAGTTCTTCGTCCCTAAGATTTTTCATTGAAAAATCGATTCAAGTTTAAATAAAACAATTTTTTTTTTCTTTCAAATGAACCAAAATATTGTTTCAAGATATTTTCCATTTATTCCAAATATAAAAATATTTTCTATGAACCATACATACTTGAAATATACTATATTTTTATAAGAATTGATCCCGGGATTTTCTACCATCGAACTTTTCGAAAAAAGGAAACGATCTCGTAGCACGTAACTTTTCGTATATTCGCGGAACGACACCGGGAAACACGAAAAGGTACGATCTGCGAAAATCGAACATGAAAAATTTGCATGAATACAATTTTTTCCCTTTTATGAAAATCCACGTTTGCGCAACTGTCAATTTTTGTGTTGCATCTACAGTGCGTTTTCATCTACATAGTAAACATGAGGAATAATTGCCGTGTTGTCGCATAAAACACGTTTGTAAAACGGCATAAAAAAATTCATCCGTCGAGCTCTTTTTTTTTTAGAAAAAAAGCACATAATCGGAATTTCCGTTTATTGCAGGAAAACTGTAATATTTTTTCAACTAAAGGTTTCCGCATCAAATGACGAAATATAACACTCGTGTTTTTAGTGCGCTTTTTTTCAATATGACATCCGGCCAGGGTGATCGTAAAATTTGATCATAAAAATATATTACAATGTATGATATGAATTGCTAGAACATTTCTGTTTTTTTAATATATCAATTTTATACATAAATCAATATATTTCGGAAAATGTCAAGTACTAAAGAAAAAAAATCGTATTATATATGTACAAATTGAATATATAATAACTTCAGAGGATTTTCCCTAAAATTATGATGGCACTTCAGAAAGATCCTTATCCGCCGACCCTCGCAATGGGCTTCCAAAATAATGGCAATAATTATGCTGATGACACAAACATATACCGTAACAAAACAAATATACACAATTTCCGGACGCATATGATAAAAGTTTCCCACTCGGAAGTAGAAAAGAGCCTTTCGCAGAACGGAAAAACGAAAAATGCCCAAAAGAAAAACCCTCTCAAAAGATAAGGGGTGCGATTTTCCACGGATTCGCATTAAAGCCTCCGATTATCATCAGTCGCAGCTAATGAGAATCGAAAAGGAAAAGCCCGAAACTCCACTTTCGACACACAAATCATATTAATAATACCTCGATGCAATTTTCGCTTTACGATTGCGAAATAATTGCGACCGTAAACGTATGCGGAACATAATAAAATCGCTGTCATATTCCAGCAGTAAAACCTCCACGTAAGAAAACCTGGATAGTTAAAGCGGTCTAAATTTAAACTTGTACGTATTGCGATTTTCAAATCCTGCACTTCAGTTGAAACGTCTGAAACTGGCTGTATATCTGAGCTGGCCATCTATTGTGGTACTAAAATAGAAGCTCGGTTCACGTCACTAAGTCTTTGATCAAACAAGTGTCTGTTCGACACACTTTTGTGGTGAAATGCCGAAACGTGTGTTCAAGTGCGAGCAATGTTCAAAACGTTGCGAAATATCAAGAATCATATGAACCAAAGTTCATATGTGAATATGCCAAAATGTATAGCGGTTTTAGTTTTAATGGTTGTGTAAGTTTATTACATTTTTCAGCAAAGTTGAACGTAAAATGGTCTTATTTTTAACTTTTGTGTTAGTGAGTGCTTTTCATATTACATTTTTATGGTGAAAATTTTTATGAAAGAGCTATTTTTATAACGCAATACATCTTGACATACTGCATATTGCAAAATATACATTTTTAATCAAAATCATATCGTTTATTCAAATATAGTAAAACCTCAATTACCCATATTGATCAAAGAAATAAATATTTTTTTCCAAGTAGCAGATCTTACGATTTTTTTTATAACACGCGTCCAAAAATTTACGAGTAAGTAACAAAATTATACGGACTCATAAACGACTTAAGTATAATATAAGTGATCAAACTAAAACCTGACAGGAATTTTATTTTTAAAAAATTCTTGTTACAGATGGCATTAAAAATTATAACTTCATTAATTATTATTTTGGAAAACAATGAATATATCATAATAACATGGCGATTTTTCCAGTATGAAATAACCAAAAAAAACTAAATTTTTTTTCATGACCGGTATCTTTCACCCGATGTTTGATGGTATTCAATAGAGCACCTTAAAGAGGTTACTACCTTGCTCATAGTAACAACTGAAATTGAAATAACTGAAATAATAGGATGCACAAAGGAAGGAGAGAGGGTAAGGGGGGACGATTTAAGAATACGTATCACACATACTGGTGTACTTCGATCGACGATAACTGTTAATTATTGTCACAATCAACCACAACGCCGGAACATTATTTAAGGCTAGTTCGCACTACGCTAGTAATTTAGTAAAATAGCGTGTAATTTAGTGGCTAAACCACTCGCTACTGTACAGAAATCGTTCGCATTATACGTCCAGTACAGTACACAAGTGAGTGGAGTTTTGCAATGAACTCGACTAATAAACAGGTCAGAACTTGTTTAGCCGGTAAGCGCGGTAAACACGGACGCGTGGTGCGGGGCGCTACTCACCCGAAAAAATAGAGTCAACTCGATCGGCTCGACTAAATCATTCACTAAACTACTTGACTATTTTTTTGCGGTTCTCACACATTTAGCCACTGAATTACTCGCTACTCTCCTAAATTACTAGCGTAGTGCGAACTAGCCTTTAGTAATTCATATAATAGATATGACTTTTGCGCTAAAACCATCTCAATCTCCGTTTAGTCCAAACAATCTATTATATTCATCAAATTTCAAACACAAAAATAGCACTCGACACCCATTAATTTAACCCCGACGTACGAACCCTTCCCGAAAACCCCAACGAATCCTTCGCATCCAACCGTTCAAACACACCATAAGAGATCTCAACAAGCCATAAACAATGGGCAACCATATACCGCCGACTTCCGAGGACTAGAAGGCAACTGCACAATAGTTCTCGGAGTGTTCGAACGAGACACTCTACAGTCGACAATCCGACTCGAGTCGACAATGGGCCGCATCCACGTCGACGGACATAGCCATTGTTGATGGTGGATGTCGGAGATATAGTCTGTTCGGGGGTGCAGTGGTTGATGTGGTGATGTTGGATGTGCTAGTTGTGAAATCGATGATGTTCGATCTAAAAATGGAGGGTTTTTTGTATGAATGGGGTGGCGGTGTTGTGATTCGGTTGAGGGAAAGAGGTAGGAGTTGTTCTTTGATGAGGTATTCTCTTTGATTTGTTGTTCGTTAAATTTTGGTTTTCGTTTGGAATTATTAATGATATTTATGAATATTGTGTATTGAATCATGTAAAAATTAAAAATTTATAAATTTTCTTTGTATATTTGATATTAAAATATACATTATTGAGCGTATATTAATACAAAAGTTACTAAACAAAACGCTTTCAACAAATTTTAACATTTTCAAACTAAGCAACACACAATAACTATCAGACCGCAAACTCTTATATAATACAACACTCAATAACATTCAAAAAATTTCACAAGCCATTTTCCGTTCTTTTGACAATCCAAAGTCCTGTGGAACATTTCCCATTAAACACACCCCCACGTTTCGCATTATACTGACGAAATATTTTCCCTTTAGTTGACAAGGTTCCACACAAGCGGAATATTTGGTCACTCAAAGCGAAACTTGCTTCGTTTTCGAGACGCCGCTTTCAAAGTGAAAGCCTCGAAGTTTTCCATCGAACCGCAATACCTGGAGAACTTTTCGACGAGGCTATTAATAATTCTCAGTGCACTTTTTCGTTTCGTATAATATCATACAACGTTTTGTATTTCGTTCATTTCGTTTCAGACCAACATTTCTCAATAATCGATGGGTGTTTGTGGCGCGTCGGATTTCTTAATTGATCGATTTGTTATGTCTCGTTTCTAAATGGAATGAATCGACAGAAAATATCGCTTTTTAATATTTTGATTAATAGTATTTGAAATCCCGAACTGCCGTATAACAAAACTAGATATGAATTATATAATTTTGTGAGCGTAGTCTTCCGTTGATGTATAAATAATGAATTCTAATGTATTTTCCAAAACAAACCTAATGATTAATATGAAAAAATTATATCCGAACTGACATAAAAAGCAATCGATACATGAAAACTGAAACCGCACATACGTTCAAGCGAACATTCGCATTTCGAACCGTTTTCTATCCGAACTCCATTTATTTCACTCTAATCTTATATCTAGCAATAACGACATAATAATCACCGGGTAGAATCGTAAATTTAGAATGGATATAAAAAAATATATGAACAAACCGCGATCGATACACGTACGAAGCATATTTTATTTATACACACAACCAACGACTTTTGTGCGACATGAAATTTTGACATGTTTTATTTATTCGCACGATCCTCTGAGAACTTTTGTGATCTATGAAGATCATCCATTTAAGCGTTTGAAGTACATAAGGAAAAAATGTTAATAAAATTGGTGGATTTTGGTCAAGCAAAATAACTTTTATAAAGATCGAATTAACGGGACGTATTCATAAGCATAATGGGAACAAAACGAAAGGGTTAACGAATAATTCACAACACGTTTAATGTATTCGCTGAATGTACGAGCAATAAAGTGGTATAAGTAACCCGATAAGGTTTCGTTGATGTTTTTCGAACCGATCGAATCTGGATCCAAGCCGAGGAAATTAACCCGAGTGTTGGCACGCAATTAAGTACACCGAAAACTCGATTTGTATTATAAAATTAATACGAATCCAACAAAAGGGGGGGTCGCTTTAATAAACGAAAGGTCGATAGAGCGAAAAAATCAGCTCTTTAATTAAAGGGTCAGCTTGCACCAAACGTGACCCACGAAAAAAGATATAAGAAGAACCCTTTCATCGTTCGGATGCCAATTAAAAATTTTTAAGTGCCTTTCTTCCCGAGGGCGACTTTGTGAGTGACTTAGCCTTTGCGATGTGCAAAATTGAACGTTTAAAGACTACGGAGTTTTCTTTCTGCTTTAAGATGCTTTTAATATGTAAGGGACCGTCGTAAAGTGTCTCTTCAATTGGTGTCGCGTTTATATTTAAGTTTCTGTGCTTTTGGCCGAAGTTTACTCTTTTCAAATGATTGGTTTTTGGAACGATCTTGGTTGTGAAGAATATTTTTGGTTTATTCAGCGAATTTATTTTGTGATTAATGTGATATTAATCATTAATAAGAATGACGTATATAAATGCTTTTATTTCAGAAAGTTCAAAGTCTCTTAAATTTTTTGCATTGAATTAATGATTCGATTCTATTTTCAGTATTCTAACTAACTATTATTTATTCATTGATTCCAATTATATATTCAAAGCATCATAAATCAATAATTCGTAAATTGAAAATTTTTCGATTAATACGAAAATGTTATTTATATCCAACGAAAACATCGTTGTATCAACTTTATCGCGATCGAAAATACTTCAAAAAAGTTCCACCATTATAACATACGTTGCACGAACCGAAGCCTAACTGCGTTTCCCGAAACATGTCGCCTTTTTCATTATTCATCGAAAAAAAGTGTCATAATGCGAGTTCAACGCTTCACAAAACTATCGATCCACAAACCAACGAAAATTCCAAGTAATTATTTTCGAATAAAGCACAATCAAACGCGACAATCGATACGCTTAAAACTTGTATGCGAGCCGCACAAACACAATACAACAAACGTTGACGAATTTATTCATCCCTCCTCGGAGGGGCTGAGGTCGGCAGGCTTCGAAGGATTCCTTTAATAATAAAAATATGGATTTCGGCAGGCGAAGGACGACGACGGGAATCGTCTGCGGGGCCATCCTGAGGGAACCGTGTCGGGAAAATATTCACAACCGTGAAATTCGAAGACAAAATCGACACGGCAAAAGTGGCTTTGATCTCTCCTGAGACGTCTCGAAATTTCTCCTGAAAAACATATTTCTTTAAAAAGGTAAAAGGCGAAACGGAGGACGCCGATGCGCGCGGAAATTCTTTGTTTAATGACGCGGCATGCTAAATTAACTAGGTTGATGTTTATTAATAAATATATTTCTTTGTATATGTTATTGTGTTTGTCTGGAGATTGGTTTTTGTAAAAGTTTTGATGGTTAATCATAATGTTTGTTATGATAAATTGGCTGAATTGTAAGTGAAATTTGTAAAAGGTTTTGTTATGAGGTTGAAATTACTTGATTTATTTTTTTTAAATAAATGATTACTAGAAATAACGAACAATTTAAACGTACGTTAAATAAAATAAGCATGCATTAAAAAAAAATAATGAGTGCATTTTACATTAAAACATATGTATTAGAAAAAATATCTGAACCTTAAAATGAACAAACATGCATTAAAACACGGCGGAACACCAACATTATTCACATCTTTCATAATATAATTGATTAGCAATAAACCGAATTCAAACAAAATTAACGTTGATAAAAAAAAGGACCAAATTGTTACAATGTAGTTGACAGTTGTATTGTATTGACGACATTGCTACCTAACTGTTATTTAAATTCACAAAATATTCATTCCATTTCACATTTCATATTTCTTAATACTGCAAAAAAAAATTGTTGCACGCTATGAATAAAAAATGCTCAATTCGAGATTCTTTAATGCACATCGTATATTTTTCTAATACACAAGTAATTCGGTTCAAGGCACAATCTATATTTTTTTAATGCACAGTTAGATCGCATCCTTATAAATATAATATATACATAGCATTTTGAAAAGTAATTCATATAAATTTTAAAAATATTTCATAATTTACATGCTCAATAAAAAAAACATAATTAAAAAAATACAATTTTATCGAATAATGTTTGTATGCATCTGTAATGAACAATTTCACATAAATTCACATACTATATTAGAATTTTACTATTTCGAATCAATATTTATTGATATTACCTAAAATCCACCAATCTTCAGAGCTCCACAGTAACAAACACATTTCCACAAAAGCGGCGCATAGATTTCCGCACAATACAAACGTCTCAAAAGAACCCGACCTAATAATTCACGTGCTCCGATTTTCGCATTTTAAAAATTCCCTTTTTACACAACCACCTTTGAAAAAATCCATTATTTTACAGAGCTTCTGCGGCGCGGCATTACAAAAAAAAAACTAAAAAGAAAGCAACGAAAAAAAAACTAGAACGAGAGAAGCCAGCGCTGATGTTTACATTACGAAACGCGCGCGCACACGCTTTGCACAACATTACGAGACTCGAATATGAAAAAAAAACCTGAAAAAGAAGGCCAAACACATGATCGTACGTTTTGACGACACATCAGTGCAAATGAGCGAAATATTGCCCCGCGTTCTTATCGCCGAACGCGGTTCGGGCTCGGGAAGTGGGCCGGGCTTTCGGTTTACGATCATCGGAAAAACGTGAGGAAAAAATATGGATGTATAAGGCGAAAAGAGCGCGAAGGGGTCTTTCATCATCGTCAAATTATCTCGAGTCGAAACGTCCGTCTAATAAAATTATATCATTCGAGAGGAAAAATTTCGGCGCCGAAACTTATTACGCGCCGACGTGCCTAATAATTTGGGCGAAATCTCTCGAAATGAGACTTTGACGTTTCAATCGCGGAAATTTTCGCCTCTTTGATATCGAATTGTTCAAATATTCTGCATATACATTTCAATATTTTTATGTATATGATATAATTTATATTCTTCGTCTAATTGCAGACGTTTTTTTTTCCTTAGAGAAGTAGGTCAAATGATGAAGTTGTCAGATACGTATACGAGACTTTATAAATGGAAAGCAAAACGGAAAATTTACATTTTAATGATTCTATCGCGTTTATTTGCACCTTCTTAAACGTTACAATTGAAAAATGAACTCATAGATGACACTGATAGTTATTAGGTTGGAACGAATGAAACGGGCCGTTTTGTTTAACCTGTGTTCAGCTTTATTTGAGAGAGGTTCAGCTCGAC
>JAOXNN020000088.1:341617-356612 GCA_028571205.2 Hydropsyche betteni | reverse complement strand
ATAAGTAGTTTTAAAAATACACTTATTTGTTTGTTTTATTTTATTGTTGACCCGTTTCATACGTTCCAACCTAATACATCATATGCGAACAATCTTTCCCCATCACATATAATACAAATGTCAAATTCAAACATCAAATTTCAATCATAACATAACAAATTATAACAAACCAGATTGAAATATAGCGTTCATAGATGGCGCTGATAACTACGACATATGCGAACAATCTTTCCCCATCCATACAAATCTCAAATTCAAAATACCTACAGCAAATTTCCACCGATAATTTTGCATAATAACGACACGGAAGCGTTTCGAGTGCAAATCTCGTTACGCGCGAATATGTGTGCGCACGCGGAATCCTTTGTACCGAAAGGGGAAAATTCGAATTTGTCCATGCGCGAAAATTCATCGACTCCCGCCGTTGGTATTGATCAAAAAACTGAAGAGTGTACATGTGTGTGGTGTAAAACAAAAGCCGATTACCTTTTCCCGTCTGAGACAAAGGTCTCATCCTGGCGCGCAAAGGTTCAAATTCACCCTCATCTCCGGCGGCGCCATATCCGACTTTCTCGTATATATTTTTTGACAGGATTGTTATTTGACACTGTATATGATGTGTTCGATGTATTTTTCAATATCGCGATATTATAATTTCAAACCGTGTTGAAGATTAGGGTGGAACTCAATGGTGAGCGTTAAGGGTGTGTCATAAGTTAGTGTGGACGAAATAAATATAATATATGCGCATTCGTTCTTGTTTTATATTTTTAATTACTTTTTGGTTCATGAGATACGCTTGCGTTTGCGCTTTGAGTGAAACTTCATAGTGAGTATAATCGTTTTTTTATAAATCAAGGTAAACTCTGTTAGAGAGATTGAAATGAAGTATTCATTCTTGTGTTCTCATTTACTCATTTGACTTATGAAATAGTTTACGTTTAAGACAAAAACGCATCACTTACATGCGAGTATCTCACATGTTTTTCTTATCAAAAATTCTTAAATTATCACTTACTCACACTCACTACAAAGTCTTATCTTTGACGCTCTCCATGGAGTTTCTCCCTTAATCACATAAGATTCAATAAGACAAACAGTCGCGCTCGTTTTCCCGAAATTCAATCGCACAGAGAACAATAAATCAAAAATTTCGATTCGTTCGGTTAAAAACTTACGCTAATGACGGTCTACTTTCCGAAAGCGCACATAAGCAAAACCGTAAAACTCGATCGGTTTGATTTAATAGAACCCGCAACTGAGCAACCGACCGTGAAAAGGTTACGCTCAATTGATTCAAAGACCGCTGATTTATATCCACGTACAAATAATGAGCAAATAAATACCAGACTTGTGCTTTGATATCATAATAATTTCTTTAATCTAATGTCTTTCTGTATAAAGAGATATGGCTAGTTTTAAATGATAGTAGTTGAGAATTTTGAGTTGGATTTGTGCATGTGGTTTTTGTTGATTTGGTAAATGGTCGTTTTAAATATGCAATAGAGGATTTAATTTCGTTTGGTATTCTGAATATATTGTAGGTAATATTTCAGTAAACATCAAGTTAAAAAATTATGAAAATAATTTTAATAATTTTATTGGTATCAAAAAAGTTTTTCTAGAAATGTACACAAAATTGTTTACATAATAATAATGAGTCACTATTTTTTTTCATATTAAATTATATTTTATGATCATTGTATATAACATAAACTTAACATTGTATATATAACATAATCATATAATGTATTCTTATCACACGTACTCACTTTTAAATACTATACTAAAACCATTCTTTACCGAATGATTTATAATCAGTATAATAAAATAATTACATTAATCAGTTAACCGCGATTTAAGTCAATAAACTTCTATTATCAATAAAAATTACTAACACATATTATCTACCATTTTTATTAAACTATTTATAACCACAAACTCGACTTCTTCTTTAAAAAATCAAACACCCCAATCAAACCAAACACCGAACCATACCATAAACCAGAAAATCTCAGTAAACACCCCATAAAGTACATTTTTCTCCAAACAACCCTCATCCACGTACAATACACACGTTTACGATGCTTCAAAACTGACGTCTACGAATAGTGTGTCATAGCAGTAAGAGGGCAGTAAAATTGCACCGATTACCGGTTCACACTAGCCGGTTATTAAACGGTTTAACGGTTCACGAAACCGTTTGATAGCTAATTTACGACGACACGAGGACCTGGTTGGTTGAATTGATGAAAATTGCCGGCCACAACATCGAATTTCCATACGTTAAATATGCCCACCCCTGTTTTTTAGGGCCTTTTCGAATTTACGACGTCGCGTTACTTAGGAAAATTTTCATTATGAACTTTTTTATTTCAATTTGCTTTATAGGGATATTGATGTGATTTTTTTAGTGGTGCTTGTAAATGTGATACATAATTTTAAAATATTTAATCAAATTTTTGTTGGAAATTTTACTCGGAATGAATTTGTTATATGTCGTTATTTTTATGTTTTAAAAATATTTCTTTATTGAGGTTCATTTTGCGGTTCTTCTTCCTTGAACCGTGTTATTTTGGAACCTTGTATAAAGAAGATTGGTGTATAATCAATGATTTTAATTCAAATATTCACAAAAATTATATGGTTTTAATTACAGATAAACGATATCATACAAACATTTCAGGGATAAAATTGATATAATCATATATATAAATAGCTCTAAAAATTTAAAATTTATATCGCAACACCATACAAAATTCTCACACAACACATCCTTTTCTTCATATTTTTATGATTTTTCCTGCGAAATAATACACGTTATACTTCCGGCGTATAATTCTAGCGTCGGTCGGGCCTTAAACACTTAGCTGCGGTCGTATAACTCGGAAAATTCGGGGCTTTGGTCAGAATAAGTTACGCGATAATTCGAAGTAAGCCGACCCTTCGTATATTAATGTATTATAAGGACCGGGCACGCTATCCGAAATATAATTTATCATGTCCCTGAAGGAAAATTTGCAAAAATTGAACTTTCCCGCGAAATTTATAGCAAATAGACGGCCAAACGCTCGGTGGACTTCAGCGTGAGATTGTTGTAAAAAAATTACTGATTTATTAAGATTTTTTTTACAATTTATGCGATCCTTATTAAATTCGTTTTGATAAATTATGTTTCGTTTCAATGTTCAGAATATAATGTGTGTTTTCATGTTGAATCCTTTGAAAATGATTGATCGAAACGGCATAAGTGTGATTACGAAAACGTTTTTCGTTTTGTATTCGAAAATATGTCTGAAACTTAAAATGTTTCGCGTGAAAGTTGCATTGCGTGAAAGTTCTTAAAAAAACATCAATATAGAGTTGGCGAATGGCCACACGAAACCAACTCAAATATTGGTTTATCTAATAGACCAACAGTGTGCACAAAAAAAGAACGTTTTCAATCGAAACGCGACCTCATCCACATATTTATAACTCAAACATCATAAAAAAAAAATTTAAACCCTCAAAATCAATCAACAATTTCCCCGATCTCAATAACATCATTAAAAACCAACGAAACCCCCCTCAAAAAAAAATTACAATCAACCCAAAAAAAAAATCCGACACGAGAGCACTCGCAAAAAGTCTACGGCGTAGACGGCGACAATTACAACAGGTGCTCCGGCGGCCCAGGGGTGGGTCCAGGGCCGGGCCAGGGCGGGCCTACCCCACGGGGTGGAATAAGGTCAGTCCCGCGCGCGTCGGCCGCAGCCTATCGATCCTACGCCGATAAATAAATAAACGGGCCGCCGCCTCCTGCCGCCGCCCCTGGAGTATCGTCGCGGGCCGCAGCATCGCAGTTCCTTCGTAGCCGCATGTTGGGCGGATTTGGTGAAAAATATGTTTTTCGATTTTTTTTTGTGGTGTTAATTTTTTTTGGTGTTTTTCAATTATCGCGAATGAAAATGGAATGAGAATTTCGACGTGGAAATATGACTTTGGATTGAGCGCGGATTTGAAAAGTGTGAAATATGATAGTTTTTCGTGAATATTTACATGTGAGTAAACTTTGAATTTGAATTTAATATATAAAATTGATGATGATGATGATATAATATTTAATTAAATAAAAATCTTTTGAATTAGAACATTTTAAATTAAATATGTTCTGATTCATCATTATTTACAACCATTCGTCATTCTAAACAGTACAAAGGTCCACTCGATCCTATTTTTACTTTTGTCGATCTTGAAAAACTTTCATTCAGTATACTTCGAACATCTTTTTGATTACACCTATCCCTTACCCACTCAATCTTTTCTATTTTCTTATATGTACCTACTACCTTTTTGATATTATTCTACCACTTTACGCACATATCTACCACCTATCTGTCTAGCCACGAATTCTGCCCTTCACCATTTCGATGTCTAAATATTACAATTTCTGAATATTTATATCCAAAACTTTTGAAAGTTAAAAGCAACAATCCTTATTGATCTATTATATAATATTACACAGTCATTTAATAAACATATCTTTGAAACAAGACTTTTTAATAAAAGATTGTTTCATTGTAAGATTTCTCAAGAACTACCTTCACCTTATTAAACAAAATATCCGAAATATTGATTATATCATAAAAAATTTACAATATTTTTTTTTGCTGTTCCGTTTAATATGGCATTATAAGGAAACTATTATGTCAAAAAAATATAATAAAATCGTGTATTAATTTTTTTTTTTGAAAATTTTTTGGAAATAATTTAAAAGTTAATTTGACTGAACCTGAAATATTAACAATTTGCTTTTACTATATCATGCAACATAACAGCAATACAAATTTCTATGAGCTGTATCACAAACAAACACAAATCTGTTTTAATTTAAAATAATACATCAAGAACATAAATCCTAAATATTTTTTGAAAAAATCCACTATAAAAACAAAAACCTTCCCGAAAAATCGAACACTCACGAATATTACGACCGTTTCGAAAGTACACACTGAATTTTTGATTGAACACAACATCGCGCTCACAAACACAACAAAACACGCGATACAGGGTGTAAAACACGCCTTACAAGCTTGACGGGATATATTCGGGAGCGAGCGTTTTGCACAATATTCACTTATTCATAAGTCGGTACGTGTATGGGCTGCGTACGAGTCGCGCCATGAAGGGCGGGAAAATTTAAGGGTGTGAGCCCGTTACGGACACGACGTGAAAAATAAGCAACGATGTAACAAGGGGTGAGTTATCCCTCATTTGTCCGAGGAGGATTCCTCTTTTTATTCGCTTTCGTGTCTGTTTGTTGTGTACGGATCATCGGATTATGCGGATCGAATGTCGGATTGATGTTTTGTGTATGATTTTTTAAGGGATGGTTTTTTTTGTGATGTGTGATTTCTTGTTGTGGGAGGTTTTTTGTGTGGTCTTAATTTGGGTTATTTTGTGTTGGAGGAGAAATTTCGATGATGGTTCAATCTTTATGATGTTAATATTTTAATGCTTGTTGGTTCGTCTTCTTATAATAGAATTAAAAGTATGAAAATATTCAAAAAAAAAAAAATGGGTTTAAACAGAAAATTTTATATTCGATAGAAACTTTTTTGGTGCGGTAATGTTGGAACAAACAAATAGTTTAACCTTTCGTTGTATTATATTGCATATTTCTTTCGATGTCAAAAATGTGCTTTTATTATATAACATTTCCATATAGCATTAAAAAACTATTAATTTTATTTTTTTCAATGCATTCTATTTGTTCTTAAAAATTAAAATATGGTCTATTGAGTCATTACACTTCACAAAAATAGATTTTGAATCATTACTTTTTTATGATTATTCTTCTAAAATTTGTTGATTTGCACACGTCGTTCAACCTTCCATGGTGATTTGCCGTACACTACCAAAAAATTGACAGCAAATTTGACAGTTGTCACATTAACAACATGGCTGCTGTAACCTAACAAATTTCGAGTATCCCTATTGAAAGAAACTTTATATAAATCTAACCAACTAATTCATTGAAATTATACTTTTTCAAAAAACATAACACAACATCCAAAACGACCCGCGCATTTTCTACGCGGCGTAAAAAAAACATTACTTTTTCGCTCACATTTCGATTTTCGTGCTCCGTTTCGTCCGTTTCGCGACTTCATTAATCACTCTAATTTTTTGCAAAAACGAAAAAAACCAACCGAAGAAAACGATAAAAGTAAACTCGAAACAGCACCGAACCGGAGAAAATCAACCCCTTGTACATAAGCGCGCCCAAATTCGCGAATCGAACGTTCGATATTCAAATTGCGCACATTTCCCGCAGCCGAAAAAATAATAATAAATTCCCGGGGAAAACGAGCGAGAGCTCCACGATTTTTGTTTATATTTTCCACCTTTTAAATAATTCGCCGGGATAAATAAACGTGTTATTTTTTCGGCGGCACTATGCCCTTCTCGCGTATGCATAATGACGGGCGCGTCTAAACGAATGCCTTTGTTTAATACGAAACCTGCTAAATTATTCAGAGGTCGGTCCACCTAGCGAGTTGCCAAAGTCCGAAGATCAAAGGGATACGGTATCGGAATTATTCGTCAGGATTGCTGAATAAAAGAACGAAAGCCTAGCTCGCAAAGGATGGAAGGAATTCGTGAATAGTGCCAAGTGTGAGGAATTAGTGCGTCTGGTGTGCAGTTTTGGATGAGTTGTTTGCGATGTGGGATTGAGCTTTTTCATGGGGTGTGGGGTGTTTTATGAAAGTTAGGGATGGTTGTAAATATTAGTTGGGATCGATTTGAAATAAATGGAAAGTTTCATATTGATTACTTTGTGAATCGAGGTAATTAGTTTGCATTGATATATTTGAATGGAGTACAGTGGAAATAGTTTGACATGAAAATGCTTAACTTGAAAAATTGGTTTACAAGAAATAATAGTGTGGCTCTAACAAAACATTATCCAAAAAAAATTTCTTTCTTTTTTTGTTCTTGTTAGATACGTTGATCGCTAAAATTAAGCGATATATAGCACGGTTAATAGACCGATATGTTCTTATACACTTCAAATCGATCGATCGATCTATATGATTTTACACTTAAAATTTAAAGTTTTAAACTTAAAACATTTAAATTCAACATTTTCCATTTCAAATTCAAAAAACAACAAGAGTTCATGATAAGGTACACCAGTGGTTAACCATGTACAAGTAATTGAAAATCTGTCTTACATTGGCTGTAATTATAGTCTATCAATCGCACCCTTTCCAAAAAATTAGCATTTTTGGCAACCGTATTTTCTACGTTTTTCTGACAGATAGTCAATTACTTGTACATGGTCAACGACTCGTGCACCTTAATCAATTACTATGATAAGGGTCTAAATAAAACTTTCCTATAGTTAAATTTGAAGTGTGAAAACTTAACCATTATTCAGAGGTTATTTGACAAAAGATTCATCTTAAAAATATTTTTTTAATATTGTCATAAAAATAATCAAACTTCCAATAGTTATATCAGGAAAATTTTGTACTGCAAACGACTTTTATTGATTTATTTATTTATTTAGAAGGTTTCAATCAATATCAAAAATCTAAATATTTTACTTAACAACATCCCCTATATATAATAGCGAATTTCTGTGTGTGTGTTCGTTTATTCGTGTGTCGTGTATTCGTCTGTTCAATGACGCTCGTGACTTTACAATAAACGTCTATAATATGATGCTTATTACCTACTACTTCTGGCTTTGCCTATATGTCGTAATTGTAACAATAATAAATGAACTGTTTTTATTAATTAAATATTAAATATTCAAATCGAGTACGGGTATCTATATATACTTCATATTATTATCACTTTTTACGTCATTCTCGAGCTCGAAAATCGCGACCTCCAAATTTATTCTTTATGGTCATTATAATAACGGCTATAATCTTTGTAATTTTTATTTTGGTTATAAATTCACAGTCGATGTTATCAACATCGGGCCTATAAATTATCCTTTATAGATAACAAAACAGGCATCGACTTTTTGCAACGGAACGGTTATAAAATATTTTCGCATACATTTAATTTTTTTATATATAATTACATAATTCACAGCCGATGTTATCAACATCGGACCTATAAATTATCCTCTATATATAACAAACGGGCATTGACTTTTCGCAACGGAACGGTTATAAAATATTTTCGCATATATTTATTTTTTTTATATATAATTACGCAATTCATAGCCGATGTCATCAACATCGGGCCTACATACTAGTAACCTATAACACCCAATCCAAACCTAAACATAGTCTTCACAACTCGATTTCGCGATCCAAATTTCTGCGAGCCGATTTATTTCTTAGCACTTCCCCGAACAACAAACACACACGAGCAAGTTTGACGCGACCCGCACGCTGCGTCAAACGGACCGCTACCCACAACGTATTAAATCGCGCACGAGCACCGCCCGCGAATAAATACATCACGCGCGCGTTTAACATAAATAAAGCTCGCATGCGAAATGAAATGATAAATGAGAAGGCAGCGCAACTCGCCGCCATAGTGTCGATTTCCGCAAACGGCGAGCAACGGCGGTCTGAAGGTTGTTGGGGATGAAGAGGAAGATGGCGGTCCACTTACCTCATCGTAGATGAAGTTGTCTATCTCCTCCAGAGGTCTCCCGTATAAGTTGGGCGGGAACGGTTCGTACTTGTAGGGAAGACGGGCACCGTCTTCCACGCTGAGCTTCCTCCTGGGTTGGAAACCGTACTCTTTAACCAGCTGGACGGTTTTCGTTTCCAATCTCTCCAATGACTCTTTGGTGAATGGCTTAACTGTAGCTTTGCCGGGAGTCCTCGATCCGTCGCTGGGAGTTTTCGCCGAAGTGATCGAAGGAGGTGTTTTGGCTGAACCTCCCGGAGTCGCTTTCCCTTTAGAATCACTAGGAGATTTAACCTTTCCGTTGACGTTGCTTTTAGGTAAATCGACAAAAGTGACACCTTCTAAAGGAATGCGTAAACCGCTCCTCTCTTTGCGTTTGTCCGGTGATTTTTTAATGTTGAGGACAGGACTCAAAGCCGGATTCGTCCTTTCGAGCGTTTTGACGATCTCGCACAGCAAACTCGAGTCCTCGATGTCGCTGCATGGCGACACGATGTCGGAAGGACTCTTGACGTTGCCATTGTCGAACTGAGGATGCTGCGCGCCATCGGACATGAGCAGGGACGGGTCGTCCTCGCCGTTGCTCCTGTCTGACCTGCGGTCTTCGGCGATCTCGGGACTGGTGACGTCTCCACCTGGTTTCCCGGGAGACGTGGGCATCTCGACACTTGTCGAATTGTCTCTTTTAGGTAATGTTCAATGACAGTTTGCGCGGTGGGTCTACGTGATCATCGTGTGGACACGCGGAACCGCATCTTGAGCCTGTCCAGATGAGCGGTGGTCCACTGTACCGAGTCGCGAGAGCACATCTTTCCGAAGCACAAAGGGACACGAACTCTGACCTTTGAAGACACGCCCGCCTTTTGACTTTTGACCCTTTTGCAACGGACGTATTTTCGAAAATTTTAACCCCCCCGAATCCAAATCCGAAACGCACTGGACATACACAATCTTCAATATCACTTAGTTTAGTTTCGTTTATTATTTTATGTATTCATACGCGCAACTTTCGATTTAATAAACTATCAAACGGTTTTAATTATTCAACAATTATAATTATATTTTTCAACGCTGATGCATCGTTTTATTATTGATTAATGCGAATGTGTGAAAATTCAATTTAATTTTAAATTACTAGCTACGAGATTGTATTATTTTTTTATATTATTTTTTATATTATAAGGTGATTTAATTTTTTTTTAATTCTTTTTTAAATTATGATTCTATATAATGACGATCTGGTATGCGTCAACGAGTCACAACACTGTCAATATTTAAAATCATTTTATTGCTGTCGACATCTTGAAATTCATGTTTTCGACGACGATTTTGATAAAAGATATTTGGAGCAACTCTTGAATTTGTCACATGCCTTAGCCATTTGGTTCCCTTATTGACTTTTTTGTTGATTTCCAAGATCTGTATTTATCTGCAAAAGAAACCTATTATAAATATTTGCAAAATTAATCTTTTTTTCAAATAAAATATAACAATTTTCTAAAAAATATTCATCAAAAGCACCGGCGGAACGCATAAGCAATTGGACGCCCACAGTAGAGTTTTATTGAACGATTCCGAATGAATTATTGATGATTTAACATACGAAAAATACCCAACGGTGACGCAATACCCATACTCCGTAAAAAAGGGAACCCCATAAAGCATTAAGCGACATTTGAACGCGAAATTTCTCAAGAGCAACTCTGGGAGATAAGGTGCTGGTTGATTATAATAATTGGCAATTGCTCCTTGCACTTCCATCGGCCAAATTGGGAGGCTCTATTTTGTATGCGGTGCGATTATTATTCCGGGCACGTTCGCTTGTACTATGAAAATGTTACTTCCAAAAGTCTACCCTTAATTTTATCTTTAGTTATTGGTGCTGGGATCCGTCTACTTGGCGATTTTATCGCGGCATGTACGAATAGTTTTTGTTGCGGAGGAAATTCAAGACTTTTTGGATTTGAAAATTTTTAAAAATTATGTTCATATGAATCTATTGGAGCTTTGAAAATGGAATGAAGTTCTTTTCGTTTATATTAGAAAAAAGAAAGTTTATAATTTTTGAGTTGGTCAAATTTGTAATAAATAAAATGTCGAGGAGTCATTTCGGTTCTTTTCAATTTAAAAATCCGAAAGGACAACTTCCCAAATGTGAATAATTCGGAACGAAATCTCGCGGAGAAAGGTCACTTTTTTCTCGTTTCAATCCTCGAATCAATTTATTTCGCTTCGTGTAGAATTGAATTTTTTGCGGCATCGATGGAAAAAAATCAAAAAAATATTCGGCTCTTTGAGCAATAAAAAATTAATTGTAACACAAAATAAATACTGTGTGTAAAATCGATTTTCCGGTGACGAAGCTTGAACGATTTTAAACCCCTCGGCTTATCAAAATAGACCTTTGTTTTCAAACCCGTTCGACAAAGACCCAAAAAGTTACACCGCGGACTACAATGTTTTCGATTCCATTCTGCACGAGTCTGGCTTTGTTCGAATCACGAACATTTTTTTTTTAATCCATAAAAAATATGATGCAATATCAATTTTCAACATTTTAAACAAAACCATTTTTTTTAAATTTTCAATATCAAAAAAAAAAAATTAACCCTCCCCAAGTTGGTACCTGTGTACGTTTCGGCTAGGTTGTCGGTCGTGCGCTCGTCTCAACGTGCATGTACATCGTTTCAGTACATACACACATGAACGCGTCTGTGTACGTAATCGTTGTTCGTTTGCCTTAGTGTGCGTGTGGGCGGTGGCGGGGGTGTGTGTGTGTATGATCCGTGTGTCGGTGTGGGTGGTGGGTGTGTGTCGATGTGTGTGTGTGTCTCGTGTGTCGGCGCGGGGGCGCGGGCGGGCGCTCGCGGCGCGGCGGGCTGCGGACTGGCTGCCCGGGAGCCCCCAGCCCTGTCGTGAGCGACTTCGCCCCCCGGCCCCCAGAGCGCAAGACCGCTAAGCAGGGGTGCGATACGCCGGGTTCGCGTGCTCGCGGCTCGAATTGGGGTGCGTCTCCATGGTCGGTTTGAGCATGTGACGGTTCGTGGACACGATTATGTCTGGTGGTGTATAGGTCTGATGTTGATAACGTCGGCTGTGGTTTTGTTGAGAAGCGGAAAACGATAAAATGTGATAGTCCGACTGTGCGAAGTCGATATGTGTACTGTGTGTGTGTAATCATCATCATCATCAACATAAAAAAAAGAAAAAAAATCGCGAGCGTCATCGAACATACAGACGGACGGACAGACGGACGGACACGCGGACGGACACACACACAGAAATCCGCTTTTATATATAAGGGACTAGTATATAGGCCCGATATTAATAACATCGGCTGTGGTTTTGTTACGAAATGGAAAACGATAAAATGTGATAACCCGATTGTGTGAACTCGAAATATGTACTGTGTGTGTAACCATCATCATCATCATCATCATCATTAAAAAAAAGTCGCGAGCGTCATCGAACATACAGACAGACGGACAGACGGACGGACACACACACAGAAATCCGCTTTAATATATAAGGAACTAGTATATAGGCCCGATGTTAATAACATCGGCTGTGGTTTTGTTAAGAAACGGAAAACGATAAAATTTGATAACTCGATTGTGTGAACTTGAAATGTGTACTGTGTGTTTAATCATCATCATCATTAAAAAAAAGTCGCGAGCGTCATCGAACAGATAGACGGACACACACACAGAAATCCGCTATTATATAAGGTACTAGTGTATAGGCCCGATGTTAATAACATCGGCTGTGAATCGATAACCATGCTATTACGTAATAAAACAAAAATTGAATATATCTATGCGAAATTATTTTATAACCGTGCCGTTGCGTGATGTAATAAAACAAAAATTGAATATATGCAAAAATATTTTATAACCGTGCCCTAACGAAATGTATCCAGAATATAAGAGCCGCGAGCGTCATCGACACACATACACTGACAGACAGATGAACACACAGAAATCCTCTATTATATATAGGGGATAGGGGATGAACTGATAACCATACTATTACGTAATAAAATAAAAATTGAATAATGAATGCAAAATTATTTTATAACCGTGCTGTTGCGTGATGTAATGAAACAAAAATTGAATATATGCAAAAATATTTTATAACTGTGCCCTTGCGAAATGTCTTTAGAATATAAGAGCCGTGAGCGTCATCGACGCAGATACACAGACGGACAGACAGACGAACACACAGAAATCCCCTATTATATATAGGGGAAGGAGATTTTGTTATGAAATGTGAAATATTTTGGTTTTAAGGGAGCAAATATCTTTATTTTATGGACTAATACAGCCATTTTGGTGCTTTCTTCGACTTCATTTTTTTGAAATTGGTTAGATATCTACATATTTGATACTTCAATTAAAAAATTTTAAACAGAGATGTTTTTAAAAAGATTTGAAATCTTCGAATTCTTCGAAATTGTTTTTTTTTTTTTTCAAACAAAAAAATCAAAACACACTAGTTTGCCTTTACATCAACAAATTCTAGATAGTAACTAATCATGTACTTTTAATAGTTCTGTGTTGATATAAATATTTTTATTCGTATTAATGGATTGAATTTACAATAAAAAAACATAAAAACAAGATTTGTGTGCCATATTAACTTTTATTTGGAAATTATTAGTGCACAAGTGCGAGACTTTGCAACAATAACTCTAAAACTATAATACTTCGTACTGAGGCGTGTTTACTTTAAAATATTTCAAACGAGATGACCTATCTTTCTTACAAGACTTTGTATCACTCTGCAGTAAACTTTATATTAGGTTGAAAATAATATTTTGATAAATAAATGATAGATAATTTAAATTAATTTTCATCAAATAATTCAAGTTGCTCGAAACGCTTCGCAAGAGAACAATGCGTCAAAACGAAAACGTAAGAATTATTAATTCAACGTCGCCTTTTTAATTGGAGACGTCAAAACACTTGAAGCGACTCATCGCTTCGGCCGCATTAAAAACTTCTTTATCGCTCGGACTGCGATATTAAAAAGGACGAGTAGGAAGGAGCAAATTTTTAATTAAAAAAAAGAGAAAATTCAGCTTTATTGTGCGGCGGAGTGTTGATACGGCATACTGAAACGTCGTCGCTATGACATCAACCCGTTTATGTTTTCACGCCCCGCTAAACCTCGAGAGGAAAAACCGCATAAAAACTCGTACCAAAAAGCTTCCCTTATATTACCACCCCTCAATCGGTGGGCTGCAAATTGAATTCAGGAGAAAATATGTTCGAAATTTTGCGAACAACTTTTTATCATTGAAAAGTGTAGCGATATGAACATAAAACAATGTTGCAGTAATGGAATTTTTCGACGAAATATTATACGACGCGAAAAACAAAAGATAATTTTACACAGTGAGTGCGAAAACGTTGAAAAACCTCACTTAGCACAAAAACTGGTAGCTCTCGGCTAAAGGTCGCGTTGAAAATGATGAAAATTCGACGATTACCCCGGAAAATGATAATTACAGTCATCGGCGCCGGGAAAAGCCGTCGCCGTCGAAACGCTCCAATCAAGCTTAACGACGCGAAACTCGATTAGCACTTTCACCAGGTACACAAGAAGCCTTTTAATTTTTCCGCGAGATTCCCCTGAAGACGAATTCGCGTCGTTTGTGCGGTGAATTTTTCCCAAAAGCGATTTTCCGCGCGCGACTTCGTAACGAGACCCGGATGCGGAAAGTGAGATTTTTCACCAATGAATTTTCCGGTCGTTGTTCTGTGTGAAATTTTTGTAAATTTGGGTTTTATTTTTCAACTTTATTAATCTAACATAATATTTTATATATTTTTTTTATTATAAAAATTCATCAAATTTTCATAGTCTTACTAAAAAAATTTTTATTTAGACCGTAAAATCACCTATATATAATCACGGATATCTGTGTGTCTGTCTGTCTGTTCGAATGACGCTCGACACTTTATTCTAATATGGTTTTTATGCGTATATAGTTAACGTCTGTAATGTGATACTTATTACCTACTGCCTTTGGCTTTGTCTATATGTCGTAATGGTGACAACAAATTAACTTATTTTGTTAATTTAATATTCAAATCGAGTACGGGCATTAGGCAGCTGATGTCACTACTGACTTTGTCATTCCAATTTAGCCTGTATGCCCATTAAAATAATGGCTGTAATTGCTATTCACATAATTCTCGGGTTCGAAAATCGCGAGCTCCAAATTTAGTCTTTATGGTCATTTTAATAACGGCCATAATCTTATATTTTGGAGACATTTCGCAAGGGCACGGTTATAAAATAATTTTGCATAGATATATTTAATTTTCATTTTATTACGTAATAG
>JAOXNN020000088.1:330524-341517 GCA_028571205.2 Hydropsyche betteni | reverse complement strand
ATATTTTTTCCACTGCGTAATAATTGACGTATTACATAAGTCAATAGAGACGCTTTCCCAACAAACATGCAGCCAATTGACACTTTTTTACAAATTTGAACGAATATATGCCATATTGCATACACGTTAGGTAGAGACGCTATTCCCTATTACATATAACAATAGATACGCATATTGCGGTCACGTTCATCGTTTTATTTCATAAGCATGATAGACGTTAAGTGTACACGCATAAAGACCATATTAGAATAATTTTCAGTAATTTTATAAACGCAAAAAAATAATCGTATCGACGTGTCGTTTTAAAGTCGCGAGCGTCATCGAACGACATATGAACTGACGAACGAACGAAGGATCGAACAAACGAACGAACAAACGAACAAACAAACGAACACACGGAGACGCACACAGAAATCCGCCATTATATATAGTGATGTTTCGAAATTTAAACTCAATATGAGGTTTTTGAGTGCTTATTTTTTGTATGTGGTTTTAATTGGGGTGGGTCTCCATGGTTAGTTTGAATATGGTACAATTTGTGGATTCATTTATGTTCATGCATTTTAGATATGAAGATTTTGGTTCCACGAAAGTTCGCAGAACGAAAGTCTACACCCGAAAGTTCCCACGGAAAAAGTTCCCGCCCACGAAAGTTCGCCCCCACGGGTGCTTGTTTGTTGTACGAGGTTCGAATTAGGGTGGGTCTCCATGGATAGTTTGAGTATGCGACAGTTTGTGAATGCATTTATATTCATACGTTTTTACGTTTATGTTCAATATATGAAGTTTGTAAGTGAGGTTCTATAGTTAGTGTGAGAGTGTGAAATTTGCATTATACACGTTTTGTATTTATGTTCAATGTGAAGTCAAAGAGTGAGTCCCTATACGCGTAAGCGAAAACGTGAGATGTACAATTATCCGTGAATTTTAGATATGGATATTATATATAATATATATTCATGTTGATTATGTATCGTACCTTTGTCAATGTTGTAAAGATATTTTTATATTTAACAATCTTTCAAAAATAAAAATTAAATTATACGTCTTTCATTGAATTCAAAAATATCAACCCCATAAACAAAACAAATCAAAATTTCCTATAGTGAAACAACATTTTCGAATTCGAAAAACGCACCCGAAACCCACGGTAGCCAACCGCTGCGGAAAAGCTCATGTTGGCGCGGCGTGTGGGAAACACGCGGTAAAAGCTCCTTCGCCTGTTGAAAATTATGAAACAAATACGGCGAACGACACACAATGGCGGTTTGGCGGGAGGTGAGGGCTGCGATCGAAATTCGGCCATGTCTAAAGGTCAAAAAGTTACTAATAGAGTCCTTTTTTCCTCGTCCCGGGACCCGCACGCTAAGTTTCCCGCTAAACTTCGTCCCATCTTTCGGAATACATAATAACCTCTGCGATGTAAACGTGTGACGTATATCCCTTAAGATGGTTTTTGTTTATTTGAATTTTCACTTTTTTTTATTAATATTGTATAAGTTTGAATTATTGATTTATGTTTTATAAATCCATTAAGAAAATTGAAAGTATGTATGTGTAAAAATGTATACATTCGAAAACATCTTCTTTGTCTTTTTTGAGTATAAAATATCAATTTTACAATTACATGTCATTTTTTCAAAAAGATATTAAAAATAAAAAATCATTTGAATAAAATTTTTATTTCCACTTCGAGAATTGAATAAAAAATAAGTTTATTTTAAAGAAAGAAATAATAATTGTATTGATTTATTAGACTATATTTTATATTATGGTTTCAATTTATACTACGACTTGCTTTTCAACTTCACTTCCGCTGAAAGTGTTGATGACCATGGAGAACCAGCTCTTGATATTGTCCATAGCAGTACCGAAATGATTCAATGTAACAGATACCAAATCGCTTCTGTAAATCTCCCCACTTGGTACAGCTGGATTTTCGATTATTTCGGGAAGTGGGACGGGTCCGACTTCAGGGAGGACTGGTCTAGTTTCTACTCCGGGAAGAGCTGGTTTGGTTTCTGGAACTCCAATTTCGGGAAGAACTGGTCTAGTTTCTACTCCGGGAAAAGCTGGTTTGGTTTCTGGTACTCCGATTTCTGGGAGAACTGGTCTAGTTTCTACTCCGGGAAAAGCTGGTTTGGTTTCTGGAACTCCAATTTCTGGGAGAACTGGTCTAGTTTCCACTCCGGGAAGAGCTGGTTTGGTTTCTGGTACTCCAATTTCTGGGAGAACTGGTCTAGTTTCTACTCCGGGAAAAGCTGGTTTGGATTCTGGTACTCCAATTTCTGGAAGAACTGGTCTAGTTTCCACTCCGGGAAGAGCTGGCTTAACCTGTGGAAGTTCTTGGGGAAGTGCAGGAAGAGGTCTTACAACGACTCCGGGAATTGGAACAGCTACAATTGGTCCTTGAGGAAGTGCAGGGGTTGGTCTGGGAATGATTCCGGGAAGTGGTACCGCAACTGCTGGCAAATCTTCAACTTGTGGCAATTCCTCGACTTGAGGCAACTCCTCAACTTGTGGCAATTCTTCAGGTTCGTATACTCTGGGCAATAATTTTTCAGCTTTGACCACATTACCTCCATCCAAAGTATTCACATCAATCGCGAGCAAGTCATCAGGCAAAGATCTTTCATCTCCATTCACCACAAAAGACACGGATCCATCAGCCGCCAATTCTCTCGCAGGCACAGAGGCCGCAGAAGCCACCAAGAACAACAATGCAACAATCTTCATCGTGTTTCCTGAAAAACAACCAAAATATAATATCGAAATCGATAAAAAAGTAATGCAATCGAGCTCAATCGTAAAATACCGTCCGCTTTGTCAGGAAAATCGATAATGTCAGATTATCGGAAACCGTCTTACATTTATAATTTCGGAACATTCAGTCGGATTATGATCTTATCGTACAATTTTATTGGTTTTGTCTCGGCGTTTCGAGAAACAATGAGTTATTTCATTTATTATTTTACTACTGGCCCCAACTACCGATCAGGGCCCGTTTTATGGCGGACCGGTTTATTTCATTTTTTTCAGTTAAAAGTTCAAAAATCTCTCGATTTTTTTAAGCTCCCTTTTGGCGGATTATTCCGCTATAAAAATGCGTATCATTGTTTTATATTATTATAAATATAGGTATAAAAATAATTTGGTTTTATCAATACATGTTGATTTATTATCGTATGATGCCCAGACGTTCTAATTGTAAATCATCTATTTTATAATTCATTGAAATATGAAAAATATCATAAAACAGAATCCGAGCTAGTTTCTATTGTTATTATTGAATTACTATAATAATTAAAATAAAACAATACGTCTATAGAATGAACTATTTTTATAGTTTTGATTGTTAACAAAATTTGTTAATTATTCATAGTTTGGCTAGCTGAATTGACAAAATTTGAATTGCAGTATAAATATCAATTTGAATGCTTTATATCTGATTTGATACGATCTGTGTTTATGTTTTCTATTTATTCACTGGGGTTTGATTGCATTTGATATTGTTAGTGTCGAACTATAATATATTTTCTATTTTCTATTATAAACCAAACTATAACCGTATATCTTTTTTTCTATACCCTTTGAAAAATATAAATACAGTTTAAAAAAATTATCGCTTAAAATTGTATAATTGGTGCAAAGTATGCATATCAGATAAGTTTTTTTATACTTTGTAATGTGCATTATATAATCATTCTATGTTTATTGACATTTTATTGTATATTTTATGACACAACCATAAAATTTTCAAGTATAAAAGCCGAGCGAATTTTACACAATTCATCATTTCTTTTGGGTTTGTCTCATTGAAAAGGTAACCTAAAGCCAAATACATATTATTCCATTTATCAAATAAAATAATGTAATATTTAAAAACTTTCAGATATCTTCAAAATGAAAGCTTTCTTGGTTTTGTGCCTCGTCGCCGCCGCCTACGGCAGGACATCATGGAACCCAATGGTCCCAGCACCAGAGATCATCGAGAATCCAACGAGACCAGCTCCTGAAGGACCCTTGACCAGACCAGACTTCACCGAACAACCCGGAAACGTCGGAATCGCTCCACCACTCCACATCGTCGACCTTCCAGCTGAAGTCTCGCCGTTCGTCCAAATCATCGTCAACATCATCAAGAACAAAGAGGAAGTCCCAGTCGGAACTTTCCCGTTGATCCCAGTCGAGCCCGACACCCCACAAATCCTTCCAGGACCAGAATGGCCACATGTTCCTCCATTCCCAATGCCAGAGCAACCACAAGTTCTCCCAGCTCCATTGCCGGAACTCTTGCCACACCCAATGCCTCTTCCACCAGCGATCGAAACTTTCCCAATCCCAGTCGACATCACCAGACCACAACCAATCCCAGTCAACCCTGAATTGTTGAGACCAGTTTTCCCCGGAGAGCCATCCATCGAAACTTTCCCAGGCACAGTTGACCTCACCAGGCCACAAGTAGTTCCAGCCAACCCTGAATTGTTGAGACCAACTCAAGAAAGACCAGCCACCAGTCTCATCCGCAGATATTAAATATCTCGACTTCATGGCTATATATTGTAGTTTAACTGTAGTTTTGTCGATTTAGTATTCAACGGGTTATCATTCTGTATTTTCTTATGTCACTTTAATTTTTTTTAAATGAATAAAACAATTTTTTTTACATTTCTAATTTGATATTTTTCAATTGATAGAACCTCCCTTGACTTCCACATGTGAAATATTATAAAATGTTTCATTTTGGAAATTTTGTACCTTTTATAAAAACATGCACTGTAAAATACACACAAAAATAAAAATTAAAAATAGCCTCACATTCAAAACATAAAAAATATCTCGAAAATTGTGTTGAATTTAAATACGCACATTTGAGTATTTTATCTTAACATAATCGTGATTTAAATAAAATTCTCTCCCCCACATAATATAATAAATCATCGAAATTTTAGAATTTCATAATTTATATATAAAAATAATTACTACATTTTCCTTCACACCTTTAAATTCTTTAATTTAAGAAGGAAATATTTTTCTTTCTTTTCACTTAATTAGTTTTTAGTTTCTGTATTTCACAAATGGTTTCATGAATATTCGCCACTAGAAAATTCATACAACGAATATTGACCCCCGAAAGTTGACCCCCATAAAGTCCTCCCCTTCCCTGATTGTTTTCACACCGAAAAGTTTTAAACATCATAATTTACACCTAAATAGTTTTAACTCGCATATCATAACTATCCCTTAACAAATTTGATATAATTTTAATTTATCATTAATGAAAATTTGATAATTTTATTCATATAATTTTTAACATATCGTTATATAATATAATAGAAAATAAAATTGGTGTATTTTCTCATTAAAAATAATTTTCATATTATTTTCACTTTCTACATATTTTTACAATAGAAAATCGTTGCATTTTTCAATAATTTTTTTTTTTAATAGATCAACGTAAAATATTAATTGAATTCAGCATTGATTTATAAGCAATTAATTGATATAATTAAGATATTTAATTAATTTTTATTACAGCATCAATAAAGAACTGGATATTCTCTTAATTTAAATATGAATCACTTAATCGAATCTAACTGTCACTAACCGGTTAAACGTAATTGAGAAATTTTGATATTCACGTAACGCCAAATTTTCACGAACAAGAAAAGTATTTATAAATTAAAACAAATTTATCATTCAAATCTGATTAAAAATACAATAACATCAATAATAAAATGGTTTATAAAAAAAAGGCTTAGTATTAATTATGCTATTAAAAAACAACTTTATGAACATTATCAGTGAGTTCCTTGTTGCCCATTATTTAATCTATTTTAATTTCAAAATGTCACCGAAAATATTAAATTCGTCTGAGAAGATAATAAACGATAATATAATAATAAATTCATTAAAATATTTGACTTTGACTTCTGATTGTACTGATCTCGACATAATTGCCCTTAACGATAATTATTTTATTACCACCATAAATAATACTTAAACAATTGATTTGAGTATCCTTAAAACCTATTATAAATCATTATTCTATTTTTATTTATAAGAATATTTTGAAAATTTCTTAATACTATTTATCCAATGATTAAACAATTTATAACTTTCAAATTATCATAATTCAACAACATCTTCAGATTTCAATTATATTTAAGTACTTTGAAAAATAGTTTTGTTATCGAAATAATCAAATAGAATATTTTCTAAAACACCATAAGATGACTCTGCAATAAGAAATGGATATCTTTTTCTAAAATCTATCGCTTTTGAAATATGAATCGAATTAAAGCTCGATTTTTCCGACGGCGGTTTTCCCGCCGGCAATAAAGCTTCAATTGCAATCGTAAAAACGACAAGAATGATTAATGTATTGTAGACTTATAATAAAAGTAAAAAACGTACTGCTCTTTTGATAAAACATCAATGAAAATCGCGATTTTATTATGCGCGAGTAATAAAGGTCGAAACGAACAATCGAACCGGCCAATATAAATAGCCGAAAAATGGCAGTACGAGTCAGTAGCTAGTTTTTTGTGTTTCGACAAACAAGGTGAGATAATAACTCAATTTGTATATATGTATATGTGGTGAGAATGTATTAACAGTGAATGTATACTTTTGCTCGTCATAAAAAAAAGTTAGATTGGGTTAGGTTAGATTTTTTTGATAAAGTTTTAAAAGCTAATTACAGTGTAGACAGTGGATCTTTATTTCTATACAGATTCCCTATTTTAAATATATATATTCGCTAATATTATTATATTTTCACTATATATATTAAATTAATATTTTTATATAGTCTAATTCTTAATTTGATGTACATATTTATGATTATTTTGTATTTCAGCAACTATAATGAAAGCCATTTTGATCCTCTGCTTCTTGGCCACTGCCTATGGCATGCCAATGGTGATCCCATCGTTCCCATCTCAACATGTCGTGGATCTTCCAGCTGAGATCGCTCCTCTCGTCCAGATCATCGTGAACGTCCAAAAGAAAGATCAAGTAGAAGTACCAGTTGGAACTTTCCCATTGATCCCAGTCGAGCCTGAAGTACTTCCTCCAGTAGGAACATTCCCACTCTTCCCAGTCGAGCCAGAAGTACTTCCCCCAGTAGGAACTTTCCCACTCTTCCCAGTCGAGCCTGAAGTGCTTCCTCCAGTTGGAGTTTATCCGTTGCCAATCCAACCTGACACCAAACCACTTCCAAAACCATTGCCAATTCCAGAAACTTTCCCAATTCACAACATTGACCTCATCAGGCCAAACGAACAAGGACAAAACATCGAATTGATCCAACCTGGAACCATCTTCTAAGGGATCAATATATTTTAATAAATTGTGCATTTACAAAATTTAATCATTTATCTATTGTAATATCAAAAATTTCATCTGGAATATGTAATAAAAATTAGTATTATACATCTTTGATAATTCTTTATTGACTCCAATATTTCATACAAAATTTAGTATACATATAAAATAATCAAAACAATAATAAACATTAACCAATCATTTTCAATACAAAACTTTAGGCACTATATCATGACATTTTATATGTAGATATCATATTACATTACAACAAAAATACATATTATATTTCCATATAATTTTATGTTTTTAACTATACAAGTTTTTTTCTGTTGACAAACTTAACTGAAATAAGTGATTTACTAATTTTCTATTATAAAGAAGGAGGAAAATGCACAAATATTTGACGTGATATTAACCCTATTAAAAATGCAAGAAATTTGTATAAATTCAAAAACCAAAGCCCATTTGTATGAATATAATCACCTTACTAAACTATAGGATAAAACAAGACTTTATAATATATAAATATTTGATGAGAACTTATTATATAATATAGATAAAAAAATATATTATCTAACGTACATACAATATAATATAGTAGTGAATTATAGGAAATAAAATAAAATTGAGCATAAATTTAAGCCCAGAACAGCCTTAAGTTTAAAAAAAAGTTTTAAAATAAACAATTTAGAAATTTGATCACAATCAAATGGATTGATTACAAAGTTAATATTTTAAATATTACTACTATTTTTGAGTCAAAATATTATTTGATAAAAGTGTGATTTGAAGGATCATAAAAAAAGGTAAATAGCACGGATATTATCTAAAATATTTTGTGTATATTCTATATGATGCTGTTATTAAAATACGTTGGTGTGGTTGATTAAAAATAACACTTACAATTCAATACAAAAAGTAAATATTCTTTTATAGATTTATGATGGGGAAAAATTAAATGAAATTGCACATTTGGTTTATTTAAATTTATATACTAAAATAAGGAACCAAAAATGTTTTGACACTCTGCAAAATAAAATTTTCTGTTCATAACCTGAATCACATAAGAAGCGTGTCCTATTATCACATTTATTTTAAATTAAAATAAAACAGTCTATCGAAATTCAACAAAGCCAAAAGTGAGTGCTGAGTTGAAGAATAAAAAACACAATTTAAACGAGAAACAACTCGAATTTGACAAACTCACACGACTTCTCATGAAGATATATTGATTTGTACATATTACTAAATGTTCCAGTGTACACTTTCAATAGAAAATGCAACCGCACACTACGAATTCAAATTACCAAGGATATCTACGAGCACCCCAGTTTGTTTCACACTATAATATATAAACCGCAATCTGTCGAAAAACTGAACGAATAGCACAAATAATGAAAAGGTATTGCGAAGAATATAGAAAGAGCGATTAATATCATCGATTCGAGACGTAGGCTATGATCGACAATTTACACAAACAATAATCGTATATAAGCTTTATATAAATTTGACGTTTTGATAATGAAAATCATCTAATGGTTTTTTTAACACTGATGTCCACAGATATTCACACACATATAAAAAAATATTATACTGTATTTTTTTTTACTATATATAGCACACATGCTGACATGAATTTGTTATCCATAATTAATCTCACATAAGTTTGCACTTATGGTTTATATACATGTAAATTATACATTCCGAATTTTATATACCACAATATATTCAAAATAATACATAAACTATTTTAAAGTGAAAAGATATAGTTTTGGAATTCATTTCACATATATTATTTTGATTATTTACCATTTACTACTAGTATACATATCCCCATAACATGAGGATTTGTTTGAGCCTCAGGCGATCGCTTTTGCTTCCGGTACAAAAGCTTCCCAGTACTTAATCAGCTGTAAACATAAAATGGTGTCACAACGAGAATACATGGATATATTTTATTCGATTATTGAGAAAAATGATACCTGTGCTTGATGAGCCATATGATCTTCTAAATATCTAATGATTAAAGATTTGAATTCTTTTACACGAGCAGCCTCAAACATTTCCATTTCTTTCTTAATCATACTGGAAATATTGTTAAATTCTTGTTGTCCTCTTTCAACTTTGGATTCCCACTATAATAGATAAAAAATAATAATTCCATATTCAAAACGAATGAAAAATATTCAATATAAATTGTAAATTACTTCTATAATTTCTGCGGCCGCTTGCTCCATTTTATCATTACGACCAGCTAATTCTGCTTTAGCTTTATTTTCTCTTCTACGAGTCAATTGAAGCTGAGCATGTTGCCAATGTTGAAACACCTATATAAAAATATTATAAATAACATATTTCTTCAATACGTTAAAAAATTCAAAAGATAAATTAATTAATCACTTTGACACGCTCATGGAAAACTTCTTTAATAGCACCAAGAAGACCAATATAATCTTTTATTAGCTCGCATAACACATAAAAATCTGTATTGGATTGTTCGTGATGAAGTGACTCAACCTAAACAAATAAAATAAATAATAAACAATCTCTGTATCTAAAATTCATGGAATAAGTAATTAAAAATAACCTTTTCTTGAACCGTGACCAACTGTGAAAGGCCACGTCCGAGTGCCGCGTGCTCTTCGGCTAAAGAAAGTGTCGCTGCAGAATTAGCGACACTTCCTACTAACGATGCTAACTCACGACGACCTCCTGCTAACGTTTCCGCAGCACCATGTAGCCTTTTTAGTGCGGCATCGAGAGCTTCAACCATGCTACAGCGTTCTTCAAACCACTAAAATACAAAAACGAACGTTAAATATGATTAGAACGAATCTGACGATATTAAAATTTAAAGCTACAAAACAATTCTATATTTTAATATAAATGGCTTGTCAAGCATTTCTACATAATCAGATTATTATTAGATTTATCGTAAGTAGTTATAATTTTAGAATAGATGGGTCACAACAAATATAATATACTAATACTAGGTTTTAATTAATATGATTTCATTCTATTGAATAAAATTATAGAAATGATAAAAACTGCAAAAAAGATAAAATTTTTATATAAAAAAATACATATTGGAATTAAAACCATGCCATAATAAATAAGCTTTAATTATACTGAAAACTTAATACTTTAAAATATATCATGCAACATAAAAAATTTCAATGGAATAAATTTTAAACTCTCCAAGATATATATATAAAGTACATTCAAAATCTGCTTTTGGCACGGTAAATCTTACCTTGCCGTCCTTCTGCTCTCAATGAAGACATGAAGCAGTGGTGTAAAATATAAAAAATCAATTAAAACTTGAAAATATAAACCAATGAAGCAATTTATATAAAACAAAATATGGATTACGGAACATTTTCGACATCAAAATAATCCCACTGCTCGAAATTTGAGCACAAAGAAATCTTCGGGAACATTCAACGATAACATGCGGAATATTCAGTTTTTTTTTTTAGTATTCGAAAGGGAATTTACAAACACACATGCTGGTCAGTTTCGACAAACATCTTATTTTTAGAAGTCGGTTGTATATTTTATAATTTTAAATTAAATTGACATGTTAGATGATTTGTATTAAACTTGAATACGTACAGAATCGGTTTCGTCCATCTTGTATGTCATTTTGTTCACCGTTTCGCCA
>JAOXNN020000088.1:293596-326759 GCA_028571205.2 Hydropsyche betteni | reverse complement strand
TTAGTTGTGACAGATCAAAATTTAGTAAACACCGAATTCGCCGGTTCGCAGTACGTCAGCCGAGCTTTTATCAGTTTCCTTTTATATTCCGTGTTTAAATCGTTGTTGAACTTTGTTTTTATCAGTTCAGATTGTTTGTCTTTCGTATTGTTATCTAATTTTATCATAAGTTTTGTTTTTTACTTTAAGATTAACCTTTAACTTTTCAATTTTTATTCAAACCTAATTGTGCAATATTTTGATACAGATACAATGAGTAATATTCCAAATGCACCAAAACTTCCAAACACTACCAATGCCGGTGGATTATTATCTCGAGTACCACCACCGTCGGCACTTCCAAGCTTTATCACCACTCCGGCACCTCAACAAGCGTCAGAAAATCTAATAAAAGTATTTCATTCGTTCAACGTACAATTAATTTACACATCTACAAATACTAAAATCAAAATTGATTACAGAAAGAATCTACACCTGAAGATGTTCCACAAAACAATGAAACTACAACACATACTACATCTTTTCCTTCAAGCGTCTCTACGGACTTCATTCCTACTTCTTTCAAGTAATTTATAGAAATTAAATACTTATTTGTTGTCAAAAATTATAATTATTATTCAACTTTACAGCCCAGTCATTCCTGCTATAAAAGGAGCCCCGACCGAAGCCACTCAACCCTTCAGTGGTGAAAATACTTCATCCGACTTAACCACTCCGAGCTCTATTGACAGTGCACATCCTTCCCTTCAATCGGCTCACGAAGCCGAAGAATATTTAGGAGATCCGATGCCCGGAAGCGGACTATTTACTTGGGTTAAAGGCGCAGTTTCGAGCGGCGGTTTATTACACAGAGTCGCAGAAAAAGCCAAAAGTTCCGTCGATTCTATGATCACCACGCTCGATCCACAAATGAAAGAATACATATGTACGTTTAGATTTTTTTGAAATTGATGCATTTCGTTAAAAATAAATCATCGATTATATTTTAATTGAAGATTCTGGAGGCGATGTCGAAATAATCGTAGCTTCCGACAAAGAAGATAAAGTTAGCGCCGTTAGAGAAGCTTTTCAAAATGTATTCGGCAAGGCAACGGTCGTGTTAGTATTCTATTCCCGAAAAAGTTAATTATTGTTAAGTATTTTTGTCACTTTCTATCTTTTTTGTATTTCAGAGGACTTCCTTCACAGTCAACAAAAATCGCGGTGCAACCAGTAGGCTTCGCTTCGGCGTTATCCGCCGCTAAAGAAAGAATAGGTCATCTCCGATCTACAAACGCCAAAATAGGAAATCACGTACCTATTGTTGCCATTGAAAATTTCATCTTAGAAGTCACGAACGAAAGGTTAACTATTTTTAAAAGTTTTGCGTATAGATTTTCCGCTACGTTATGTAAAATATTCAAATTCTAGATGGTTCGACTTGGGTGTATTGATTTTAACCGACCCGGCCAAAAGCATATCGTTAGAAATTTATACACAGATGACGCCAATACCGTTAGCAGTCGTAGCCGCAGCTAAAGGCGATACTAGTGACGATTATCCGTTTAAAGAGACGGGTTTCAGTAACACTATCGGTTCATATATGGCTGCTAATTTACAAGTATTTACATAAATAGTTAAATAACATAATGTTAAAATATTGTATTTTATGTTAATTTCGCTTTATTGTAGGTTCATCACAAACATTGGCACGAAAACACTAGCGGAGTTTCGAGAAGAGAGCTTATATTAGTTGCAGCAAAAGCCTTAGCGAATCTTTATAAGAAATCTCTTACGTCTTTGAATAATTAATATGTATAAAAAATATTGTTTTGTTTTGAATGTTTAATTATAAATATAATATAATTGATAACAGTTACTTTAAACTATTTAGATTTAAGTTTTTTATATTAAAATTAGTATGATACTTTAACCAAAATTATTGAAAATTATAAAAAGAAGATTATATCTGTATTTTGTTAGTTTTTCGTTTATATTTTTAAAAGACATCTTAAAAAGTAGGTTATAAATACTCAATACTCCGAAATATCTTACAGAGTTACTTTCACTTTCGTTAATAACTTTCTTTCATTAAAATATTTAAATGTATTCGTGGCCGTTTAAGTTTTCTTTCAAAAAATAGATTTCAAATCATAAAAGGTCAATCCATCCATAATTTTGACTTGCGTTAAAATTATTATCTATGCAATCCTTCGCCTAACGAAAATTTTTATAAAATAATTATATTGATAAATTATTTTTACATATTATAAATAATTTTATTACTTTTAAGTTTTCGATTATAAAACAAATTATAAAAAATAAAACTTTTAAAGTAAAAAAAAAATGTTTTTTTTAACTTTTTAGAAATATTACTTTTTTAGAACCTAATTTTTTAGATTAGTTTTTGATTATTTTCTTACTAGAATCTTATATGAAAATTTAAAGGCTACTATTTAAATGATCGGAATTTAAATACGATTTTGGTCAGAATTTTTATCCCATTTATCAGAATTTATTTAACATCGGTCAGAATTTTAGTCAAGTTTTATTCAGAATTTAAATCAAAAAGATCACAATAAATATTGAATAGTCAGAATTTTAACTGGGTTTGTCAGAATTTATATTAAATGGTCAGAATAATATTAAGAACCCTTACCTATTCTGACCGTTTTCTTATAGGATTCTGACCATTTATTTTTTTATTCTGACCGTTTTTAATGAAAATTCTGACCATTTAATTTTTTGCCAAGTTTAAAGTTGTTCAAACATTTTATTTTATTGCATAAATTATGCTTGTAAATGTTATCTAAAAAATGACTGGGTAACAGGAAAATATAATTTTAATTGCATCATCTGATCGAAACATTCCATTCTAAACCCAAAAAACACAGGTTAGGTTAGGTACTCCAAAAAACTCAAAACCTCCAAAAAGTTTCCTCAAAACAAGGAAAACACATTACAACAAACCCATTCGATTGAAACATATAAAAAGTTTCCATCTTCGCCGCCGGACCGAGGAAAGGAATGAAAGGAATCCGGCGTGGCGGCCATCACAATGGGCACGGACGGCCATTACCGGGTCGCGGAACCGGTCCGTCGAGAGCGTCACAGATGTGACGACATTGCACGTGAAGGTGAGAGTCACGCGAGGAGAAAACGCTCCGTGCGAGGCTTTCGTAACGCATCCGAGAAATCAAGCGCGGGCCGGAAACGTCGCCGGTCATGGCCGCCGGAAGGCGCGACGTTCGGCCAATTTGAATTTTTCGGGTTGACTGTGTCAAGCGATTTGGGATCTAAATGTTGATGGGATTATGGGTGTTTTTGCGTTGTATTTGGTACGAATGTTAAATCATAGTTGGGATTTGTGTTTTTTTTTTTGTATTTATGCGTTTTTTTGTATTGTAATAAGATTATTTTTATGTCAGCGTAATAATTTTTTTTTATTAATCTGATTATTTTAGAAAGTTCTAACGTCAAATTTATATGAAAATTTTTATGATAATTTAAAAGTTGTTATAAAATGAAGATTAGGTACATAATTTGAAACTAAAATATAAAATCATACGAATATGAATTTCCTATAAACATTCATTTTTAATACAGGTTTTTTACTCCAAATTAACAACTTTTCATTTCAAAGTAACACTTTTTCATTTCAAATTAACACTTTTTTAATTCAAATTTGAATTGAAAAAGTGTTACTTTGAAATGAGAAATTGTTAATTCGAAATGAAAAATTGTCACCTTAAAATAAAAAATTGCCAATTTGAAAATTTGAATTGAAAAAGCGCTAATTTGAATTAAGAAACCTCTATATGACCTATTGATTTAAAACAATTAAATTTCGCATTATTTGTTTGTTTGGCAACCCTAATTATTGATATTTGTGATTTGTGGCCATTGAGATTTTTATAAATGGATCACTTCATAAAACGTGATGTTATTGTCAAAACACTTCACGAATAAATGCGAAAGTTTCGCAAAGACTCGTCGAATAGTTTGTAAAATTTTTGGTCTCAATATCTCATTTAATGAGTCCACCGTTTGAAGATGAATTAAAAAAATAATGGGGTCAATTGGACGATATGGACCTTGAAGAAATGTGGTTTCAATAGGATGATGGTGCTATAATATAATACATGCAATACGACAAGAGAAACCATTGATTTAGTCAATGTTTTCCTGGTTGTGAGATTTCCAGAAATGCTGAAGTTAATTGGCCGCCCTGATATTGCGACTTGTTGCAATGTGATATTTTTGAGAGGTTTCGTAAAATTCAAAGTCTGCTAACAAACCAAAAACAATTCTTGAACGGAAAACAATTCCAATACGTTATTGCTAAAATTGAACCAACTAACCGGAAAATTCTTCGAAAATTTGATCAAAAGGATCAAGGTAAAGACTTGGTGGTTATTTAGATAACATCCTATTCCATGATTAATCTCAATATATCTACTTTATAAATAAATAAATAAATTCCAGTAAAATAATAATTGTGTTTAATTTGAAATTTAAATCCGGCGTACGCGATGGATCACCTATGGTATTTATAGTTCAACTTGTTATTGTGCTAAATCTAGTAACGAAGTCATATTACGAAGTTCATGTAACAAGCAGTTTTACAGGTTTCTTCATTGTTTATGTTTCAAATACAAAAACGATCACGAAAGTCCTAATTTTAAATATTATTTTAAATAAAATATCATACACCGCAAAACGCTCATAATTCACGAAGACGAAAACCACACACGATAAAATATGCCGATTTCGCTCAAAACATTTACAATTTCAATATTATGAAAATAAATTATATTTTTCAAACACTAAAACATCTCACAATAAAAAGATTTATTACATATCTGGCTACGATCACGTCAATTGTCGGCGGCGTGGCAAACCTGTTGTCTTGGCGCGTCTTTGTTTTCTTTTTTCTATTTCGAAAGCGCTCTTATGGACGCCTAACAGATTGATTACCGTCCCTGGCGTAATATTTAAAATTCCATCACGATAATATACAAACACTGTTCATGAATGGTTTTCCTTCTTTTCGCATTCGCGCTGTTAATTTTTGCGATTTTCTCGCGTACATGTCAATGCTAAAAATCAATAGAATATTACAAAATGCACGATTCGTTTAATATTATATATTTTTATCTTTACGTAAATTAATTTATGTGATCAAAGTCATGTGAAAAATATAGTACAGTAAGTCCTCGACGTGAATTCGTACGTAATTTTTTTTCCATAGGATTTTTTCCGTATGATCATTAAAAAAATATAACCCCTAATATGTCGAACATACGTAAATAAGATTCTCGAATTAATAAGTAGTTTATACTTACATATCTATCTTAATAGTAACGATGACTTTATCCGCTTTATTGGGAATAAAGACATTTGCTTCGCAAAAATCCGTGTACAACGGGATTTGGTATGAAGCAAGGATTTTGTGGTTCTTAGCAAAATGACAAAATTCCGCGTTGATATGAGAATGCTATGGGGGGGGAGCAAAGGTTACTGAAAACGGTTTTTCTTGAATATCTCGTTAACTATAACTTTTACAGAATAGCATTTATATGATAACATGTACGTTGTAAGTTCAAAAAATTCTAAGCAAACTTTTTGAATTCGTAAACAAAATAACATTAAAAAAACAATTAATACAATTACAAACCTTTTGAAACTTAGTTTAATGTGGTATTATTATCCATGCTGAAATATCTACTTGTGATTTTATGTCAATCTGAAAATTCAAAATTCATAGAATTCACTCAATTCAAAAATTTCTCAAATTTTTGGTTTATTAGACTTACTCGATTTTTTGACTTACACGAAAACCTTCGGAACGATTTGATTAATCGATCCGTAAGTCTAAAACTTAATGTAAAAAAATGCATCTGGACTTTAAAAAGCATCATTAAAATTTATATACATGTTAAAAATTACAATAAAAATATAATAGATGTGTATTAAAAGCAAAAAATGAATTTAAAACAACCAAAAAGCTTGTTGTTTTCGATAGAACAAAGAAAAACGGAAAATTTTGCACGACCAAATTTATAGCTTTCAAGCTAAAAATCTGAAATTTTCTTTGCATGATAATTTCCATAATTCATATATAATAATAATGGTGACTTATCATTTGACGCATATTTACTTCATCTGACGTCAAAGAATCAAAAAACCGTGCGCAATTCATGAAAAAATATAACACTTCAACTCTTCACTTTGATCTTTATTCTGACTTTTTACTCTATTTTGCAAATGTGAAATTTGGAATCATCAAAATTTTTACATATTTTGCAAACATGGTATGACAAAATATATCATTTATTTCTTTTAAAAACTCAAATTTCCTTAATAACATAGATTTTTGTATGAAATAATGATATGTCTGAATTCATACCGTTTTTTCACTGTTCAGACATGTGCTAGTTTCATAATTTTCGCGCAATTCACGAGTCGTCACATTAGTATTATGAGAACATCATAATAAAGCGATTTCTCTTTGCATCTATAATACGCAGAAAGGATGATGAAATTTTATAGCACCTGCTATTTTTTAAAAGAAAAATTTTCATTTCGATCGGAAACAACCGGAATTTTTTCCGTTTTGAAAATTATGTTTAGAATAAAAAGCTGAAATATTTTCGCACGTCAATCACTTTCAATTAGACACAATACAAATGTTTAACTTTGTTCAGTTCTTGGAATATTTAAATTTTGATGTATTTTGGTGATTCATAGTATGTTTTCGAACTTTTCAGTTAAGCAGGTCTTTTATTAAATAATACACTCGAAATTTAGATTTTTACATATGAAATTTAATCATTTTCAAATTAATGTAGATCTTTAAAAATAAAATAAATATTATTTATAAAGGCCTATATTTTTTATGTTTTAACTATTGGAACGGTATTTTTAATAGATTGTGTGATTTAAATGATCATCTATAAGAAAAGAAAGTTCATATTCATGTTTTTTATGAAAAAAAATTTAAAACCGCCAACTGTTAAATTATCAAAGTCGAATAAAATAATAAATTGCATTGCATTGACTACTAAAACAACGGTTTTAATCATTCATTTTCAACGATTGAATTTGATTTGATAAGAGTTGAATTGACTTGCTTAAATAAGTTGAATTTGATTTGCAGAAAAAGGCGAATTTGAATAGTAGCCGTAAGTATTATTTACAATACACTTCTAATGATTGAATTTGATTTGAAAAGGGCTATATTTGATTTGTAAAAAGCTGAATTTTGAGTGTAATAACTTCAAGTCACATAAAATTAACAATCATCACAACGCTCTTCATAACTAAAACAATCAATCAACCAACCCGCTATCAACACTGACTATTATGACAACGATCCTAATGGTTGAATTTGATTTTTAAACAGTTGAATTTTATTGAAAAAAGGTTGAATTTGACTTATAAAAAACTGAATTTGGAGTGTAATAACTCCGAACAAGATAAAATTAACAACCATAACCGATCTAATCAATCAACAAACCCACTATCAACACCGAACAAACTCGAAACAACAAAATCCCACTCGGGCACGTCCGCATTCGCAAAATCGCCAACAACAAAAGCGCCAAACTCCAAAAGGGACACGTCCTATTCAATGAATACGTTTTTGATTCAATCAGCGCGCTTTTGTCCAACTCGTCGGACTGTTTTGAAAGAGTTCATCTTTGACCTGCTGTTTTGTCTATTCGTGAACGCCTTTTATTTTCTGTTATCTTTTTAGCGACGGAGTCATATGCGAGTTCATATGCTAAGTGCGCATTTGACGTAACCTCAAAGTAACCTCGGAAAGTTGACGATTTGCATTCGTTTTAATGTGATTATTTTAAGTTTTGAACTTGAAAATGATTCATTGTGGTATTTTTGATATAATAAAGTAACATATTCTATAATTTAATATATAATATCATATATCTAATTAGTCGATATTGTTTTAGGTTAGATTAGATGAATTAATCAACAATAAATATAACAGTTCAAAGTTTATTGTTTAATTTCCTAGTAATTAAACATTATAATATTGCAACGGCTTAGTAATATGATGAATCGGTTATTATGACCATAGCCTAATCTGTCAAAGTCGTTTTTTTTTAGTTAGGTTATGTCAATCGGATTTCTCGTAATATATTGTTGAATTTATAATCGTAAAACGAAAGTGTTTTGTTTAGTTAACGTGTATGTGTGTGTAATTCGGTAAAATTTGTGTTAGGAAAAGTTGTGCACAAGACACTTTCACAAAATCGTGTGCGATCTCACGTAATCGAATTTCGGGTCTGTTAATGGTTTTAGAAAAAAAAGATGTATTGCGAAATTATTTTCATGTACAGCTTGAAACTTGATTCCGGAAATCGTTAAATTTTATTTTTTTCTGAAATATTTGTATGAATTTTCCAAAAAAATCTTGATGGATAAATATTCCGACACTTTTTTTATACAAATATTTAATGTCTTCATTATTTGAAATAATTATGCGATAATTTACATAATGATTCCTTGCGTGGTTTTTATCTTAATCCATAGAAAAAAACGTAGTAGATTATCAACCGTGTAAATACCCATTCTTGGAGAACAGAAATATTTCGAAAACTAAAAGAGAATGAATCGAATGTACTGTTTGTCAAAAAAAAACTTTTATATTCTTAAAAGCATTTCAAAACTCATTCAAGAACATTTTCGCCTTGAACTGAAGCTTCCAAATTTTAAAATAGCTTCAAAACCGAAGCTGAAATATTTATTTGAATAAATGTGAGCCATATCTTGCGGTTCTGCTTCAGATTCGCTCGTTCAGCAATAATTGTTTATTATCAATCATTAAATTGTATTATAAATAAACACGATATCAAAAATATTCAACGTTTCCAATAAAATAAATAACTTTGTCGGACAAAGCGAAGTTTACAAAGCTAATTCTTTGTTTACCACATTTCATTATTAGTTATTTAAAGAATCGCTTCCAAGATTTCAATATCGCGATAAATCAGCAAAAATTACATGAATTTGCATAGTTAACGTAAGTTATTTAAAACAATTACATTTGTTTTATAAATCGTGTCGATGATGTGGCAATTATAATTATTTTTCAATAATAAGTCGTTTTAGCAAATAGATTATTTTTTAATAAAGATTTTATAAATCCATATTGATTAAAGTATTTCTAGATAAAATTTTTAATAGATTATTGAAAAAATAAATAAAATACAATAAATAGTTCTCAGCAGTGCAATTTTATAAGTAAATAAAATAATGATTTTTTTTTTTATTACATGATACACTTAAAACGCATGAAAAAAATATTAAACGTGATATAAAGTATGGTGAAAAAATAATGAACGCATAAAATATTCATGAGTCTATCATCACAATGAATACTGTGAAAATAACAAAAAAATTTCATTGTCATTCAATTCTAAATTTCATGAACGCATTTTTTTACACCGACCTTGATATGGAAAAATTTCACATTCACGTGCGATTGATGAAGCGATAATTTTAAAATCGATACAAGCCACACACATTTCAGTTCAATATACATTGAATTTTCCTAACGTAATTATGTATTATTGAAGGTGAAATCCTTTGTTTTAGGTGCATCAACAATTTATTGACAAATTTGTATTTAAACATGAATAAAAATGGATTATAAGTACTAAAATTGAGATTCTTGACGTTTTCAGGTGTAATTCTTGAATTATAAGTGTATGAAATAATTTTATTTTTTTTAATATTGAACCATATTTTAACAAGTTTCGGATTTACATATTGTATATTAGCACATTTTGCTGTCTGAACTGTTAGTATGTGCAAATTTAAACGATCTAAAAGAAAATGATTTGTAAAATCGAATAGATAAAATACAAATTTGTCGAAAAAACGATTAATAACACACCTAAAATAAAGGATTAGCTATGATTTAATTTAATTCAATTACAAATCAGTTTATTAAACAAAAAAATTTATCAAAAAACCGACTTATTTCAATTCGAAAAATAACGACACATTTTAGCGCTGAAAGAAAGCTACGAAAGAACGAGACAACGACATACATTTCCAAACGAGTGCGAAAGAGAAAAAGAATATGCAAATTGCGCATGTCATTCCAAAGAACACGACTTCATTCAACAGCTAAAACGATAAAGCTATCGTACACTATTCCCACTCCTATGCCAATTACGATTATAACAAAAAATCGCATAATAAAAAAGCCCCAATTGTCACAACATCCATAGCGAAAAAGCATCGGAACGGCAACGGCGCTGTCAACGGTCAGCTGCACGCTCAATGGGGGGGTTATGTAAAATCGTCTGACAAGCCGGCTAAGTGGTGGAATAAGTAGCGACAGTCGCTTTCTCCCGCTTCTTCCACTCCTCAGTCGACTACGGAGCTCATAGCGAGGCGGTTGCCAAAGTGCCAAAGTGCCAAAAGGTTGCCATGACGCAAGAGCCCGAGCTGTGTATCTTCGACAAGAAGTCAGACGGACCCAGAAAACTATACGCCACTACCACCAATGGTTGCTCAAATTCGACCAAAGCGGGATGGCCTGACGATGTCGGAATCCTAGCCATAGAAGTAATATTCCCATCACAATTCGTCGACCAAACCGAATTGGAAAAGTTCGACGGGGTCTCCCCTGGGAAGTACACTTTAGGTTTAGGACAAAGCCGCATGGGATTCTGTACCGATCGGGAAGACATCAACTCTTTATGCTTAACAGTTTTGCACAAGTTAATCGAAAAGAATGATATCGATTTCACACAAATCGGACACCTAGAAGTCGGCACCGAAACCATCATAGATAAAAGCAAAAGTGTCAAGACCGTATTGATGCAATTGCTTGAAAAACATGGAGCTACCGACGTTGAGGGTATCGATACCACTAATGCTTGTTACGGTGGCACTGCCGCTTTGTTTAACGCTATTTCTTGGGTGGAGTCTTCGGCTTGGGACGGAAGATATGCTGTAGTTATCGCTGCCGACATTGCCGTGTATTCTGCGGGGTCGGCTGCTAGACCTACGGGTGGTGCGGGAGCTGTGGCTATGCTCGTAGGACCCAATGCGCCTTTGGTGTTCGATCGTAAAGTTCGCTCGACTTATATGAGGCATGCTTATGATTTTTATAAACCAGACCTTACATCGGTGTATCCCGTCGTCGATGGAAAGCTATCAATCCAATGCTATTTGAGTGCTTTGGACCATTGCTATCAATTGTATAGGAAAAAAGCAGGAAAAATAGACCCGACTAATGTCGGGATCCAATCTGTAGACGCGATGCTATTCCACTCCCCATATTGTAAGTTAGTACAAAAGTCGCTAGCGAGATTAATTTTCAATGACTATCTATTAGCAAGCGACGAAGAAAAAGAATCAAGATTCCCCGGTTTGGAAAAGTTCAAGAATCTCAAACCGGAAGATACTTATTTCGATAGAGACGTCGAAAAAGTTTTTATGGATTTAAGCAAAGAAACGTTTGAAAAAAAAACCAAACCTTCTCTGATGATTGCTAATCAAGTAGGAAATATGTATACTCCGTCCGTTTACGGAGGCTTAGCTTCGCTTCTCATCAAAAAGACCCCTGCAGAACTTGCCGGAAAGAGAATAGGATTATTTTCATACGGATCTGGCTTGGCGTCGTCCATGTATTCGATCACCATAACAAAAGACAGTACGCCGAATTCGAAACTAGCAAAACTGATGAATAATTTAAGCCGCGTTACGGAAATGCTAGACAAAAGGACAAACGTGTCACCTCAAGAGTTCACTGAAATAATGGAAATATGCGAAAAGAACTCCGGCAAAGCTCCGCACTCACCAACGGGACCCATAGACACTTTGTTCCCCGGAACTTATTATTTGAAAAGTATAGACGAAGCCTACAGACGTTCTTATGAAAGATATGTTAGTGAAAAGATTTGATGGATCCAGGTTTATTCAGAACCTCGAGGCAAAAGGTCGTAGTATGAGAATAGGTGAAGGATTTTAATCTGAGTTTTATTGATTCCACGTTGATTTTTTTTAGAATATAAATCGAACTTTTCTTATTGAAGAATTCAAATATGAGAAAGTGATACTGAATTTATGCCTTTTATAGTATTAGTGATCTAAAATTTATATCGGATAAAGTAATTTATATTTTTTAATGAGTTTAATACTTATACAAGATTGTATGTTCATTAAAAAAGTAATAATCATGACCATTGTATGAATATGAATAAACGCAATTATAAACCACCTATTTATGAAAAAGTGTAGAGTTATAACTTATTACACGATTATGATAATTATTGAATTTAAGAATGATTTAATTACTGAAAGTATTGTTTTCTTTTTGTTAAATTTTTTAATAAAAATATATTTTAAGTGAAAATAATTTTGCGTTTCGTTATAATTTTCTTGTTGGATGTAGATTGTTTATAAATTGTATTATTTTAATAAACACAAATTTAAATCATTTGATTTTATTTATTTTTTAATTAATATAACGTAAAATATTCCAAAATTTAACAAAATAAATGCAATTCAAGTACATAATTCCAGATTTTGAAATCACAAAACCCATAATTTATAAAAAACGATGTCTGGAAAAAAATTATAATAAATTAATGAATTACCAAAGTATTATATTTTAAAAATACATGTTTAACTCACCCATCGGTTGCACAATAACATTTAAATATTCATTTGGAGTTATATTTCTGAGTTCCTCCCCAGTAAAAAGATCCTAAAATATATAATTTATTTCTCAGATTTTTAGTTCTAGAATATAATTTAAAAAAAAATGAAAATATCAAATTACCATTATACAATATCCATATTTACTTTTCAGTCCTAAATCTTCAATCATAACAGAAACAGCCTTTTCTTGATTATCGTTTAAATTCACAAATGCAATTGCATGAGAATTATATTTGCCTATTATAGGTATAAGTGGTCGCATCCATATATTAACATCTTCGTGCCCGCCCTTGAAAATTCAAATTGCTTTCAGTCACTTGATGCATTTTAAATAGAATTTCTTACTAGAAAAGAAGTACCTCATATAAATATCCTTGCATCCCCAAAGGGTCTTGATCGACTGCGATTATATCCCTGTTTAACAAAATATTTTTCATTTCTGGAGAAATATTCACCAAATCATTTGACATGATCAGAGGAGCGGCCAAAATTGCCCAAACTGCCATTTGAATTTTACTTTGGCCGACGTTCAAACCAGGATTGCCTATCATCAACTGAAAATCAATAAGTTTCAGCGAGATTTATACTGAAAATGATGAGTACAGTTTATTGTTTAATAAAATAAAATTACCATATCGGGATCATTCCAATGTCCGGGACCTGAATAAGAAGCCATACGTTTATAATTTTTCCCATAAAAAATAATAGTCCTTTTGATACTTTCCCATGAACTGGATATGTCGTGATAATTTCTCCATAGATTGCAGTATTTTTTAACTTCATCGTATTTGGGCTAGAAATAAAAAAAATCTAACTATTTTGAACATTTGAAAATCAAAAATTGTACATAAGTGAAAAAAGTTTTTATTGAAATCCTCACCATTATCCTGAAAATATGCTCCTGATAATAAGGCCAACTACAAGAAAACACCATAGGCCTACCAGTTTTATTTAATTGTCTGCTGAATTCTGGAAATCCTAAAGCGAAATAATTGAAATCACACACACAAATTTATGTATATTTACATTCCTTTAAAATCATTACCGTAGTCTAATTCTTTCGATAATGTAAAACATCCATCAAGCTTAACATAATCAGCCTTCCATTCTGCGAAAAGTTGAGCGTCTGTTGCAACATGATTTTTCGACCCAGGATACTTTTCACAAGTTAGGGTACCATAATTTTCATAAATACCGAATTTTAATCCATAAGAATGAATCTAGTAAGACACTGATTAGTTAATAAACTTTAAAAAAATTATAAGAACTTATTTGCAAAACAAACATACATAATCAGAAAGACTTTCAATGCCGCTAGGAAATCTTTTATAGTCAGGCATCAATTTTCCATTGTAATCTCTTTCGTTTTCCATCCAGCAATCGTCGATGATGATATATTCATAACCAACATCAGCATAGCCACCTTTAATAAACTCGTCAGCAACCGATTTAAAAAGATCTTCGCTAAAAAATGAAGTAGAAAATAATATATTTATAAAATGAGTTATAAATATATAAAAAGCAGAAAATCTCATTTACCTGATACATTCAGTGGGATAGTTATCGCAATCGGTATTACATCTGTAACGTCCCCAAGACATCCATCCCATTGGAGGAGTTTTAGCCAAACCATTATTCAAAGCAGTCACATAGTTTAAAAAAAAAACGTAACCGAATAATATTTTTACTACATCTAACATAGTAAATTGGTTGCTTTTATGTACATTAATGACACGTCACATTAAAACTTATTTTACGACTTTCACTAGACTTTTACTAGATTTTGAAATAATAAAATTGATAACTACAGTTATAATCGATATAATAAGTGATAAAATTGAATTTTCATTGTTATTCAGTAATTAAAAATAATATTTATACGCCTTGTTTTCATGTTGACAGCTGTCAAACTTTGACATTTCCGAAATTCATACGTGACATTTGTCTTAAAAAATTATTTTAAGGGCATTAAATGTTCGATACTTTTTTTTTCATTTTTCATATGGTTAAGTTCTAAGTATTTAATTGAAAATCATATTGCTTAAAACTCGTTTTTTATAAGTTTTGTAACTCAGTAATTTAATGTTGCAAATATTTTATAGTACATGCTTTATAATTTGTATATCATTAATCGAAATGTACATAAAAAATGTGTTCATTATTTGCTAGAATCAAGAAAATTTAAAGAAATAACGAAAGTTATTCTTATTTTTACTGACATCACAATTTTTCGCTATAAAAAATTAACTTACAACATAGTCAAAATCACTCGTCAAAAGTTCATCAACCTGTTTTTTTTACGCTTCCTCATCTTATATTTTTCGCGTGTAACAACATCATATACCGGTTTTATATACCGTATTAAGTAGTACAAGCTTTCAACGTCGCCATCTTCTGATACACATTACAAAAACAATTAAAAAGTGAGTAACTATGTTAATTATATGAATATTTCTTACACAAATGAAACTTTTGAATGAACATTTATTTACTATTAAAGTTTCCGCTCCGGCAATGATCGCAACTAATTACCACTTTCTATTGAATAACAACAATATTCTCAACTAATTCTAGTTTCACATTTCAGATGCCTGTAACTCTTTATCATTTTGCACCGAGTGCACCTTCACGCAGTGCACTAATGACCTCACGGGCTTTGAAACTCGATGTCGATGTAAAAGTAGTTAACTTGTTTGTAAAAGAGCAATTAAAACCAGAATTCATTGCTATAAATCCCCAACACTGTATTCCAACTTTATCTGATGATGGTTTTGTCCTTTGGGAAAGCCGTGCAATCAACAGCTATCTCGTTAACAAGTACGGACCACAAACTGAACTATATCCCCAAGCGGATCTACAATATGCTGCTACCATTAATCGTTTGCTTTATTTCGATATGAGTACATTATATCCAAGCATCAGAAGTATATGCGTAAGTTCTAATTTGTAATTTAAACTATTTTTCAACTCATTAATACGACGTTTACAAAATATTTCAGTTCCCTGTGTTGTTTTTGGGCGAAAAAAAGATACCGAAAGATAAAAAAGATAAATTGAGCGAGGCATTGGGTTACTTAAATACATTTTTAGAAGATGCTGATTGGGTTGCGAAAGGCAAGCATTACACTATTGCGGATATCGCTAATGCTGCATCGGTTTCGAGTATTCTTGTATGTTATAACTAGATATTTTTTATTACTGATTTTTCCGAAATGTGTTTTTCATGTATTGTATATTATTTTGCATATTTCAGGCTGTCGGTTGGGATTTATCTCCGTTTCCAAATGTGAAAAAATGGTTGGAGAGATGTGCTGCCACTATTCCTGGCTATTCTGAAAATCAAGAAGGTGCAGAAATTTTTGGAAAAGCTGTGAGCAGTAAACTCGATGCGGGAGAAATTTAAATCACAACATGTCTATGTGATAAATAATATATTTTCACAAACTCTTTTTTTTGATAAAATATTGATAACAAGTTATATTATATAAATGAAAATAAAAGCATTAAACAAATGGCTATGGCACTACTTATCTTTTTTCATATATAAATTTATCATATCACTGCACCACAACAATATATATTTCGAAAATATCAATTTATAAGCCAATCATTATTGGAATGAATTTAAAATGAAAGCAACATTGACTAATCTAATAATGAAACTGCATTTTTATGACTATTACTATTGATTCCTTATGAAAATATTTCAAGTATGGAATATCTTATTTTATATCTAAAAAATATAAAGATACAATCTACTCGCATCGTCAATCACTAGACTACTATATTTAAATATTTTCAGTACATGTGAATCAGAAACCAACTAAATACAACAACTCGTAATGTGTGAAAATTATATGTAATCTATTCATGATTCGAATGAATTGCACCCTAGAAACTTTGCAATTTGAGATACAAATATTTAGCAAGCCATTGACTTAAATACTAATCCAAAATTTGGAATGAATTTTGAAATTTAATTCTTAAAATTATATCAAACACATTTCTATATTATTTTTGCAAAGTTGTTATTTTTTCATTTACATAAATACATTAAAATATGCAGTTTCATCGACAAAACGTTTTAAAATTATAATAAACACATTAAACATTGTAGTCACGCAATTAAGCTTCATCTTTGGACCTGGAAAACTTTAACACTTTCAACTTTTCATTCCAAGCTTTACGTTTCACAACTGTGATGGTGCTGAATGATAAACCAGTCATTATTTTAGCTATTTCTTCAGGACGATTTTCATCAATCACTAACATATAACAAACACCTTTTTCAGAGAGCACTCTCGGCACCATTTCTAGAAATTTATCAATCACTTCTCTTCCTCTTACCCCACCAGCCCAAGCCCTGCTGATTTTACTCTTTTTAATTTCCAAGCTTTCAGTAACTACATAAGGCGGATTAAATATAATTATGTCTACGGAATTATCTTTAATATTTCTCATCAAATCGGCATTTACACACTCGACCAAAGTATCGTTGTTCTTGCTAGTAGCCAAACTGACTTCACAAGCTCGCCTGTTTATATCAACACAAAAACAGAAGCAAGTATCAAATACTTTAGAAAAAGCTGTAATATTAATACCACTTCCGGAGCCGACTTCTAAACAAACGGCGGGATCTAGCTCTCTTATTACTTCTATTTCTTTTTCGAGAGCGTCCAGCATTAAATATGAATCTTCGGCCGGTTCGTATACCGTTGTATAATCGGATTGGGTTATATGTGATAATATTGGAGTATCCATCATCGATTTTATTTCAAAAAACTTTTTTATTGATTATCTTCTACTCTGGCGTCTGACGTACTCGGAGTCGAAGCTGATTCTTCAGTTTGTAACATAATTTTTCGTCGAGCCGTTTCTTTAGCGACTGCTTCATGTATTTTGTTTAATCTCTCCTAAAATATGGTTGTATTATGATATTGATTATTAATTTTTATTAGAAATTAGGTAATCCTGGACTTTAGGTGGATTAATTATTTATTGAAAAATTTGTATTTTGGCATGAATAAAAATTCATTTTGAGTACTTATATTAAGATTTTCAATGTAATTCGAATGTAGTTTGAAGGTTATATTTGTAATTTTTTAACTATATTTAACAAGTTTCAGGTTTAGATGTGATACAGTGGTACCTTTTGCTATTGGAACTGTGAGCATGAGCAAATTTATATAAAGTAACGATACCAGGGGTGGATGAACCTGTGGCTGACCACTTTTTAGAAAAACAAAAATTAATGTTTTCAAAAACAATCATCTTTCAGAAAGGGTGCAATAGATAAGATGTAATAAAGATTTAATCTATTATCTCTGTTTTTTATGTTTTTCTAAAAAGTGGTCAGCCACAGGCACATGGTCAATTATTAATGCATTACATTATCTTTTATATGATTTATATAATAACAAACATAACTTTCCTACAACGTTATCAGTACAAACTATGCGCCTAAAACCTAATTGGTGAAATATAATGCATAAATTACATACAAAATACACCGAGTAATATAATTTAAGCACTTAAAATAAATTTTTATTTATTGAAATACAAATATTTCAATAAATAAATTACGCTCCTAAAGTTCAGGATTGCCAGAAACAAAAAAGAAAAATTTCATACTTGTGATGTTTGAAGTACGGCCGAAACTATAGTAATTTTTTGTTTAGTGACCATCAACTTTTTCACCGATTCTTCCACAATAGGAACAGGCTTTTGACTGTCAGCTATCTTTTTCAACTCTTCCAAAACACTGTCCAATTCTTGTTTCAACTCCAACTGTGCAATTCTACATGAAACACAAACGACACATTCTCAAACAAACATTCTAGCACAATAACATAACGAAAAATGAAATGAATCAATCGACCTAGTGGCCCTGACGCGTTCGTCCAACCGGTCCACAGTGGGCTTGAGCAGTCCCATAAGCCCCTCGGCCAAAGTGTCCCTGGTCGGGTTGTCACATAAGTTCTCGGAGGTTTCTTCGACTGATGTGCCCGTGCTCTCTGTTTCTACGTCCATCATATGAACTATGGGGGCATCAAAAGCTCGAAACGAGCCACTTCATTGTCTGAACTTTTTTAACACTGTCTTGTGAGCTGTCACGCTTCAATCGCGCCTGACGTTTACTGTCATTTTCAGTGTTGCCATTGTGAAATATGTTTTGGTGACGAATGGTGAACAAAAAGGCTACTACATATTTAAGCGGTCAGAATTTAAATACGATTTTGGTCAGAATTTTTATCCCATTTGTCAGAATTTGACATTAGTCACAATTTTAATCAAAACTGTCAGAATAAATATTGAATGGTCAGAATTTTAACTGGGTTTGTCAGAATGTATATTAAATGGTCAGAATAATATTAAGAACCCTAACCTTCCGTTTCATTGTTAAATTCTGACAATTAATTATTTTATTCTGACAATTTATCATTTTATTCTAACCGTTTTTGATTAGAATTCTGACCATTCAATTTTTTGCCGAATAAAAATAAAAAGCAAACTTATAAGAATGATTGTGTCCCAAAATTTGTATAATAATAATAATGATGATGATGATGATAAATAACCCAATCCTATGTACTTTGATTAAAAAAAAAACATCTAAAGACTAAAAACTATGTTTTCGATGTATAGGTGAACAGACGTTTACCTAAATGACGCAAGCGCAAATTTTTTGAAAAACTCGTAGTTGAACCGAAAACCGGAACCGAACCTAAATATATTTTTTTGTTGAACCGTAACCAAAAATTGAAACGAAAAAAATTACGGTTTGAAGTCCTGATGAAAACTTTTTAGCCAGAACTTATAGGTGCGAGTGGAGCTTTCGAGATATTTCTTCTATTGGTGCAGCAATTGAAGTTTTTGGATCAGAATCATCTGATAATTTACTAGTATAGTAGGATTCAGATAAGACATATCAATGGAAAAATTTGATAATTTATTTAATCGTTGACCAACATTATTCAAGGTAACATAAAAAGATTATTGTTATTTCTAACAAAAAAGATATACTATTAAATAATTTATTCTCTACAGACGCTGAGTTTCACGAAATATACGACACTGAAAACAATATGATGATGTCACAAAATCTCTCTTTGGACACTGCAATAAACTTTCAAGGGCTTAAAGTTAAATTGAGTGATTTAATAACTGATCATTCATTAAAATTAATAAACAGTGAAATATCACTGGAAATTCTAAAAAAAGAAGAAATTAATATTGGCAAACAAATCGAAGGGCTAAAAGATATACAGAATCACTATATAAATAGAAAGCTTACTTGTAAAATGAATAATGGCAATAATATATATTTGTTGAGTGAGATAAGTGAGCAAGAGCTCTATGTTTATTCTGGAAACCAAAAATTTGATGTGAATTACATATGTGAAGAATATCTATTATTATTCGAAAATGAATCACTGACTGAGAATGAATCTAAAATGTTTCAACGCTTATTGTTACTCACAAAAAACATTCCTACAAACATATATCTATTGAAAAAAGAATGTGGCAAATTAAATTTATTGAAAAAAACGGAAGTCCCATTTAATGTGCTAGATTTCGAAAACATAATTAACTCCGAATCAAATTGTGAAGTGAATTTAGTATCTGCCATAGTCGGAGCAGGAAAATCAACACTGTTCACTAATATGTCTCGAAAATTTAAAGAACACATTCCGACATTGTGGGTTATCAAAATTGATTTGAACTCAGTATTAAAAAAGTTGAAAGAAATCGAAACAAGCGATCGAGTTGATATGCAGACTGCTATTGCCTTTTTGCATTATTCTGCAAATCATGAGTCTGAATTGGAAAAAAGCATTTTCGAACATAATTTAACAAGAAAAAGTATTGTATTATTTTTAGACGGGTTCGATGAAATTCGCTCAAATTACGCACAAATCATCTCGAAAATAATCGAAGAACTAGCAAAAAACACCAAAATCAAGCAAATATGGATAAGTACAAGACCATGTGATTCGATATTAGAAGATATGAAATTTTCTTTTGAAAATGTGCTTTTTAAATATTATGAAATTGAATCCTTCACTGAAAACGATTATAAAGAGTATCTGAAAAATTTTTGGAACGAATCTATTAATATTAACGAAAAATTCGATATTTTCATTAGAGAATTATTGATTTTATACAAAAATAATAATGAAGATAGAAAAATGGAGTTCTTTGGCTCAGCTCTACATATATCGATGGTTGGGGTAATTTTGAAGAACACTTTTGAAGAATTTCAAAATTCCGATTTGTTAAAATTAAACGAAGAACAACAACAAAAACTTTTGGGGATGCTTCAGTTGTCGAAATTATATGAAAAGTTCGTTGAATCGAAATACAATATTTATTGCGAAAACAGAAGCAAATTGAATTTGAATACAGTAATGGGAAAACCAATAGTTAAAGACTCACTTGATAATATTATTAAAAACTTAAAACATTTAGCGTTAGATTCTTTATTCGATGAAAATCACTTGAAAGTATTTTTAACAGAAACTGAAATAAGAGATATAAATGAAAAAAAAGATGACATAAAAGAAAATGGTGATGAACTTGGCATTGCTAACCGAATCATAGATGGAAAGACTCGTTTTATCCATAAAACATTCACTGAATATTTTGCAGCAGCCTTTTTTGTAGAAAATTTGACGAAAGAAAACAAAAAATCAAAAATAATCATTGAATACTTTTTAAAAAATATGATGAATGGAGAAAATTCAGCAATCTGCAAATTTATTGATAATATGCTAGATGGTAAAATTTTACACTGTACTAATAATTATGATGAGATACCCAAAATGGAAGATGGAATAATATACTTTGTACTTAAAAACAACTGGCAAAATATTGCTAAATTTTTAATTGATAGAGGGATAAATTTGATGGGCATACATGAAAATAATTCTGTATTGCATTTAGCAAGTACACTCAGAAATTTAAGAGAAGACGAAAAGCCTATATTAAAATTAATAGTGGAAAAACTGGAAAGCAATAAAACTGAATTTATAATTTTGCTAGAAACCAAAGATTTAGATGGGAGAACTCCTTTATTTCTAACTATCAAATATGGAAGATTAGATAATTTAAAAATCCTGGTGAATACGTATAAAGAAAATGAAATACTATACAATGTCTTGATGGAAGAAAATTGTAATGAAAACATATTACATCTAGCAGTAGAAGAAAATTGCGTCGATGATGTACTAAACTATTTATTGGATCTTTTAAAAAGTGAACCAGAAAAATTAAAAGCTCTTTTGCTAAAAAGAAGTGATAAAGATGATACTCCCTTAAGTAAAGCTACCATGAATAGACAATCAAATAAACTAAAAGCTATGTTGGACGTTTGTCATAGTTATAAAATTTTAGATAATGCTTTCGCTACTGAAAATCAACGGGGAGAAAATGTATTTCATCAGGCAGCGGGAAAATATTGTCACGACAAAGTATTTATTCACATACTGAATCTTTTGAAAATCAACCCAGAAAAACTGAAGGCCCTTTTGGTCAAAAGGAGTAAAAATGGCAATACCCCTTTACATTTAGCTGCAATATACAGACAGTCAGATAAATTAAAAAGTATGTTAGAAGTTTGTCATGAACTCAAAATTTTAAACAATGTTTTTGCAAACAAAAACGATAAGGGTGAAAGTCTATTTCATCTGGCAGTAGATGGATGTTGGGAAGACAATATCTTTATTTATCTGCTGAATCTCTTAAAATGCGAACCGATAAATTTGGAAAATCTTTTGCTCGAAAAAGATGATGACGACTGTACCTTTTTATTTTTGAATAGGGCTGGCTTATACGGACAATGGAATAAATTAAAAGCCATGTTGGACGTGTGTAATGATTTTAAAATTTTAGACTGTGTTTTAACAAATGAAAACCGGAGGAGTGAAAGTCTATTTCATCAAGCAATACGAGAATTTTGGGAAGATGATGTGTTAATTTATCTCGTGGACTTTTTTAAAAACGAACCAGAAAAATTGAAATCTATCCTATCTAAAAAAAGCCATTGTGGCTACTCACCTGTTGATTTAGCTACAGTGTATCAACAAAATAATAAACTAGAAATCATGATAAAAGCATGTCAAATATCAGAATCTGGCTAAAATGTATTTTTATAGTTGTGGGAAGACATTAGGACAAAATTTTGTTTATTATTTCCCCAATCTCTTAAAGAGTAAACTGCAAAAATTAAAAATATAAGTGCAAAATATTCCCACTGATTGTGTTCTTGTTTCAAATGGTTTTTATTAACAATATCACATGTGAATTTGAGTTACTAATTCAATGTATTTTTATTTTCATTACATTAATAGGAAGAAATTATATGTATTTATTGAGTTATATTATAACAGTACTGTTACTTTTTTTCTGTTGAATTTGTTGGCTATCAGTTTGTTTTTTTAGATAATGTAAAGTTATAAAAAATCCCAAAACGATCCATGAATTAAATTAAACACTTGTGATATTATTTTCAATAGTACTTTTATATTTATATTAATATACATAAAAATCTCAACATTAATTCAAATCTAAAATCTGTCCTTTAAATGTAGCAAATTTTATAGTAGCTGCTTCAAGTACTTCAATAAATAATTCTTCAACATTTTCCAATCCAGTGGGTTTTTCTAAAAATTTCATATGTATATTTGATATAATTTTCATTTACAAATTAATAAGTTCAAAAACATATTTGATTAATTACCAATGATCAAGTCTAGCGCAGTATTCTTATTGAAAAGACTTGGTTTCTTCATAGCTGTGACACGTATAATTTTCACACATTTAATCTTTTCCATAATCTTGACAAAATATAATAAAATTTATTAAATGACAACAAAAAAAATGCATATTTAAAACAAATTAATTGTAATTACCTCGATCAAAAACTGAATTTCGTGCAATTGCAAATAATTGAAACGCTTTTGAAGTTCTACTAAATTCATAACAGGATGCAATAACACATGGTTTAATATCGCACCCATCCAATGAAATAGAGATGCATGATTCAAAGAACCATCAGGCCTTATCCAAGGACGTGGAGATACAAAATTTACTTCCGCTTTCGGAGGTTCAGTCTCTGTATTTGCAAGTGCTTCTGAGATATTGATAAATGTATCCATTGCATAGTTGTCGCTAATTTCGTTGTCATCAATTCTTGAATCACTCTTCAAAAGTTCTTCTAAATCTTTAGGGATAACATCGCTTTCTGAATCTACTATTGTATCATTGCTACAAAACTTTTTAAATGAAATGGATTCATTTTCAGAATCCTCTCTTTTTCTTTTCGTCGAACAGTTTTGATTCTCTTCTAGAGTATTTGTGAGATTTGATTCACTCGATTCTATAAGCGAATCGACGCACATATTTTTGTTATCGTCATCGCTTGGAATTATATTTTCAATATTTGAAGGTTTTATTTCTTTAGTGCAAGGTACACCTTTTACACACCAATATATACAGTACTGTTGAGACACCCAGCGCCATGTAATATTTCCCAATCGCCTTATCACATTTCTATTAATCAATTCAAGTAGAATTGTTCTCAACTCTTCCATAGTAATTATTTGTGAAATAACAAATTTCTCCTTCAAAAACAAAGAAAAAACAATTAGAATCAAATTATTATCAGTTTATAATATATTTTACAAAACGATTTACTTTGAGTTCATCTTGACTAGCACCGATTTCACATTTCGAATGTATAAATTGGGAAACTTGATCTAAAATACATTCATCTAATTTATAAAGATCATCAGATGAGTTAATATTAGATTTATTTCTATCTAAAAATAAAAGCGAGTTGCTGAAAAAATAAATAAAATCATTTAACTAACAAAAACAATATGAAAAAATAATACGAATCGTTGATTACCTTATAATTTCATTTGAAATTGAATCAATATCTTGAGACGTATAAAAAATGTTCGATTCCATACCACTGCATGCGGAAATGTTCCATCCGTATCCAGCAATTACGTACGTACGTTGCATATTTTTTTCAGATAATACAGAACATTCGGTTTGAGCCAATATTTTATTTTTTGAAAATCGACTTTTTGAATGAGAAACGAGGGCATTAGAAGAACTAGGCGGAGTAACAAGATGGATATCGATTAAATTGACTGATATGAGGTCAAACAGAGCGGCCACTCCTCCTCCAGTCACTTGCGCACTGTTCCCCGTTCGAAGTTCTGTTTTTAAATCATCGATATATTTGTAGGCTTCTGTGTATAAGGTGGAAGGCAATCTTGTAATTGCTTGGATAAAATAGCTTTGAGACAACTTGAAATGGGATGCGTTTGTAGAAGTTTTTATCTTTTTTTTGTTGCCGCCTAGTAGTTCGTATTTGTTTACGCTGATCATGCCGGATAATCGTAATGAATTTATTGTTGAACGGAGCATTCCTTCCGGGAAGTTTTTATATGTATCGAAAAGTGAAAACGTGAACGTTTCTTTACCAATGGAACAACTCATCGCAGAGTGAATAAGGGATTTCAATATATTATACTTTATTTCCGATTTCAAATCTAACGAAATTATTTTCTTGTGATCAGGTTTGTATAATGATGGTGTTTCTATTTCATACTCATTATAAAGCTCGTTTAAAGTTCTCGGGATTAAAATCGAGATTTGATTTTGTGCATTTTTTTCGATGAATTTTTGATACAATAAATTCACTAATTCTACAAGTCGTATCCTGCATTTATCATCCACAATTGAAATCGGTTTCTTTTTGTAAATCCCTTTTTTCATTTGATTATAAAGATTGTTGTAAGTGCTATTGATTACTTCATCCCGGCGGAATTCAGTTAAATGAATTTCGACCTGACGAAAATTTTGAGGTCTGCGCATAAGATAAATCATACGTCTCCGATAGGAAGATGTCGGTTTCGCAACCTTGCAAACGATATTCATGAAATCTCTGATGATATGGAAATTCATCGAAAAACCAGGTGGGTAAATAATATGAAATGCGATTTTGAACAAAAATAATATTTGGTCTTCGGTGCTCTTCCAAGAAGTTCTCTTGGAACCGTATTTTTCCATTAATTTTTTATCTATTTCGTCGTGTCTAGGCGAACGTATTTTCATCGGTTTGCGGATTTTTATTATGCGAACCTTTTTTTTACTTTTAGAAATCGACGGCGGAAGGTGTTTTTCACCACGGGACACAATGTTTTTTTTTCGTAATACAGGGTTTTTTTCAGGATTGACACAATTCGCCACAATCAAATTGTTCGTCCATGATCTTTTCAAATGACTGTAGAACATAGTGTCGAGTCCAGCTGCACCTTGTCCGTCACCAGGAATATAACCAATATCAGCCTTCTTAGCTTCATCGTATTCTTGTTTCTCTAAAGCATAAGACATTTTATCTTCAGGAACCATACTTTCAACTTCTTCACCTATAGCGGCATATCGTTGACCCAAACGTGTGTTATTGCAAATTGTGCACATCCGATTCCAATATTTCTTGATATCGTCGAGAGTTAAAAATTTGAAATTTTCTTTGTCATACTCTTTATCTTCAATTTTATGGTAACCAGGTTTAGATGATGTAGTATCCCACAAAATAGCATTTCGATTGATATATATGCATATTTTGTCTTTATCCTTCATAATTTGTTTTCCAAATTGGACCAGTCCAAGCAAACAAAGCTGTTCAACTATTTTATGTAATATAAATTTATATCGACCTTTGTATGTGAGATAATACTGCAAAGAAGGAGGCAAATGTTTTAACATTGTTTGACATCTTATCGGATCGTTCAAATAATCCGAAATTCCAGGAATATTAGGATTAGTAAAGCACACATTCGAAAGTAAACACAGCGGAAGACGGCTTATAGCATCGCTGAGTAATATCCAACCACTTGGAAAACCTAGATTTTCAAGTGGCGGTACAAACATACATTTTTCTAGTGAATCTTCAAACGCAAGAGGCAGCTCTTCAGTAAATAGTTCTTCTTTTCTCAATAAATTTTGAACATCAACGGGTAACTCGACCACCTTATTTTTGTGAGCGTACGTCAAATAGAACAAAAATTCATGAAAAATACGTAATCTAGCAAATTTTGGTAAAAATGGATGTGGACCTCCATTAATTCTTTTTTTACAACTCCATATTTGCGATACGTGTTGACTGTCTACTGACAATTGAGATTTTTTAAGCATGAGTTGATGTTTTGTCTGTTCGATGTTCCTTTTCACGTATATATGGTGAGCATCTATGGATGGTTCACATATGAATAGCAGAGAGGAATTGTAAGGCTCTACGGTAATTTTAATTTGCATTACTTTCAGCTGACCTTCACGTTCCATTTGATATATCAGTCGTTTTAGAGAACGTTGGTCGATTAAACCGTTATCTCCAGGTTTTTTTTTCTCATGCTTAGTGATATAATTTTTGACATCGTTCAAACGGCATGTTATTTGATTTTCAGCCAAAAACTTAGATATGAGGTTTATCCGTTGAATTTTCTTTGAAGATTGCGTAAAAGCCAAAACAAGATCTTTTGATTCAGCAGTTGCGTTTTGAATTTCAACAGTGGATAACTTCGAAGTGGAAGGAACACTATCGTTATCGGTTGCAGTACTCAATTCAGTAATTTTGGTATTTTTATGTGCAGTTGAATTGTTACTCGTTGTTTTATTTTCGGCAGTAGAGTTGTTTTTTTTATTTTGCACTTCTTCTGAAATATCTTGGAACTCTTTCGATATATACCTGAAACATTCAGTATAAGAATTACAAACGAAAATATAAAGTCGATGCAAAAAATATGTAAACGATTTAATACCTAGACATTCTTTGACGTTTATAATCGAAAACATATACATGTAATAAATCGTGCAATAAAAGATATTTTATAGCAAATTTTATCGTTGAAAATTCTGTCCCTAATATTCTCGATATATCTTTCATTGATAATCCTTCATGCTTTGATGCATAAATGCATTTATAAACTTGACGTAACAAACCTTCACGCATTATAGCTGAACCTCTTGGCTCTGAAAATAATTAAAATTCATGTCGAATCGATATTCTCAAAAAAATAAGTTTCAGAGTTAGAAGTGGGACAAACCAGAAGAGTTATGAATAGAATCGGAACATTCAACAGGTGATTTACTTTCTTCGATTAATTCCAAAACAATTCGTGAACAATTCCTCGGTGATTTTCCTTTTGAATCAATTAAAGGCATTTCGATATCGTCATTAGGAATTTTCTCGAAAAAAAAATATATATATAAAAAAATATAATTTGTTGAAACTAAAAATATCAAATATGAAAACTTACATTCACTTTAATCCTTTTGGTGAATTGAGAAGACAGTACCAATTTTTTAAAAGAAAGTTTTTCAGTAACGAATAATTTTTTGATTTCATCTACAGTAGCAAACTTTCCAGGGCTTTGCAATATATAATTTTCAACAGAATCAACAAATTGTTGCACAATATTTGGAGCTCTTTGATAAAATCTAGAATCAAACAATTATATTTATAGTATTTCATATTAATACTATTTTCAGTGTACTTTCAAATCAAAATTTTCAAAAATTTGGTACCAATATTTAAACTAAATATAAGATTTTTACCTGGTCAAATGCAACAACACACAGGTAGTACGAACGTTTTTATTTTTTACACTCACATGCTGTTTTTGTACTAAGTTGAGTAACGTTAATTGCTTGTGAAAATATGCTAATGTCTTGGGAACTTTTTCTATACTAGTCAAAGAATGTTCACCAAAAGTAACTTCACCCTTAAATATAAAAAAGTAAAATAATTAAAATTTTCATTTTGTATAAAAAACAAATATATGTGTATTAATCAATGAAATTTAGTGTTAGTTCAGACTCAATTTTAAAAAAAATTATCGATTCTCCTCATATAATTTTATTTAATTCATAAAAAAGAAATATTAATTACGTTACGTCTTGAACGTCCAACTCTTTCCAATATGCAATACACTATGTTTGTCAATGTATCATTAGTTGAAAATGATGATGTAGGAGCGAGAGCTTTCCATCTTTGTTCCTTATCACCAACAATAACCAATGTATTATGCCAGCTAAAGATAAAATATAATTTAAATATATATTTGACACTAATAAACGATCAAAAAAATAATATGTAGTAAATACTCTTTACAAACATCTTCAAACGCAGAATTGCGTATTTGGTCTGTAATGTTTTTTCTTTCATCGTAAAACTTACAGGACCCTTTTTCGTCTTTGCATGGAAAATATCCATAAATCTGATCATCTGTGGGAACCTGAAAACAAATATAATGTTTATATCTTATAAACCAATTCAATATAGAAAAAAAATAGAATACATACGGGAATAAAATTTCCTCGTTCGTCTGCACTTTCATATCTATTATAAATTTTAATAATAGGTCTAGGCTCAGGTAATAAGTAAAATTGAACACACTTCAATTGTAATATCATGCTCCATAATTTCTTTCGGAATGCTGGTGGAATCTCTAACTGGAACCTTGCGGATAATCTCACCCAAAGTGATTCAAGCGTAATTCCATCTAAACCTTCGAGACAAATCTCTTCCACGAGCACTGAAGCATACCCAATGCAATTTAAAGCCATTCTTCACGAAATTCGGCTTTGAAATTCAATTTTTTGTGATTTAGATACAGCGACACGACCAGTACGTAAACGACATTTCAAGACAAACGTCATATGTTTTTATTGGTTATGAATACAGATTAATATCAAAGTACTGACAACATAAAAACTGATATGTCACTTTATTTGTTCTATTTACAAATTTGTTTTATGTTTTTCATTTTAATTTGAAAATTTTGGAAATTTTGAAAAATTTACGGTAGAGTCGTGTGCGCTTGCGTCATTTGGTCAAACGTTCGGTCACCATATGTTTTTGATGCCATTTTTCATGATTTACCTATCTTGAAAATTTTATTTTTACTTGTGTTATTAATTATTATAAAGCATACACGATTTATCAATCAAAATATTTTACAACCATAAATTCGCTTATTTTGTAGTAATAAAACTTATTTTATTAAATTAAAATTAGGTGTATAAGTATAATTTATTATATTGAATTTAATATACATATTATAACATATGTATATTCATGTAGCTAATATTTAAATAGTCAGAATTTAAATACGATTTTGGCAGGATTTTAATCGAAAAGGTCAGAATAAATATTGAATGGTTAGAATTTTAACTGGGTTTGTCAAAATGTTTATTAAATGTTCAAAATAATATTAAGAACTCTAACCTAACCTAACCTAACCTGACCGTTTCGTTATTAAATTCTGACAATTTATTATTTTATTCTGACAATTCATCATTTTATTCTGACCATTTTTGATTAAAATTCTGACCAAATCCTGTCCAAAACATGATTCAAATTCTGACTGTTTAATTTTTTGGCTATATATATTAACTTTTCACCCAGTGGTGTAAGAACACAATGAAATTCACAACATTTCGGCACTCTTAATTATCCATACTTTCAAAACGGCGGCTTCTTGAATAGTAGTTTCATCTGTCAAACGTTACTTTTCGTGCTGTATTTTGATTTTCATTATAAAATGCCTGGTTGGGGACAAATCCAGTCACAATTACGTGACCCTAATAATCCAGTTGTTTTTTTCGATATAAGTGTGGGCACAACGGTATTCAAACTTTATTCTTTTCACATCGTTTATAAAATATTTAAGGTTATGTTTTTTTTACTAATCAAACTATTTTTTCATTGCTTTTTGTTATTAGGAAATCGGTCGTATGATTTTTGAACTCTTTGCCGATGTTGTGCCTAAAACTAGTGAAAATTTCCGTGAATTTTGCACAGGTGAATATAGAAGAGATGGTGTACCTCTCGGTTTCAAAGGAGCAATATTTCATAGGGTTATTAAAGATTTCATGATTCAAAGTGGAGATTTTGTAAATGTGAGTTTTATATTCTTCATTTATCTTTCGCAACAATGATTCTCGATTAATATTGTCTTGAAATTTTAGGGAGACGGTACTGGTGTGATGAGCATATATGGAGGAAGTACGTTCGCCGATGAAAACTTTGTGTTGAAACATGACTCTCCAGGATTGTTGTCGATGGCAAACAGTGGTAAAGATACAAATGGTTGCCAGTTTTTTATCACATGTGCAAAATGTAATTTTCTGGATAACAAGCATGTAGTATTCGGAAGGGTGATTGATGGTTTATTAGTAATGAGAAAAATTGAGAATGTTCCTACAGGCCCTAATAATAAACCTAAAATACCCGTTACTATATCACAGTGTGGACAAATGTGAAATGAAAGAAAGTAATGTTAAAAAAATAGTTTTAATTAAAATAATTTAAAATATTTAACAATAATTTTGTTCAACAGTGAAATAAAGTTATATATAATTTTATAACTTAGTGACTGAAGTTTTTTTATACATTTCATATTTTCAATTACGTTAAATATAGTTTCATCGACAAATATAACATTTACGCTATAATCTTTGCATTTACTTTTTTAAAAATACATTTGAACTTAGTTATTATGAACAAAAAGACACTTCCTAAATTCATTACATAAAATAAAGTTATTTTACTCCTTTTCACTCACAACAACCAAGTTTGATTCAAATAACAATTCATTCAATATCTATACAAAGGCAAGTAAAATGAAAGTTAGCATTACAATAGCATTTATTTAGTCACAAACCATATTTTGATGTTTTTTTCTAGGAATGTACATTATCACATACATTATTTTTATTTGTCAATTGTAACATTATTTTTTACATTTATAAGAACTGGAATACTAGTCATGATGTGAATTAAAAATGAATTATGATAATTGGCATTGAATGAACTGTATTTTGATAAAAATTAAGACATGATATATATATATGCTATTTAAAGCAAATCACGAGATTTTAATAATATACATTAGTATCACTTTTTTCATTTCGAAGCAACAATATTAAACATTTATGTCTACAAACAAATAAATAAAATTTTACTAATATTAAATTACAAGACACATTCGTCAAGTTGAATCATTTGACATTAATATTTGTGTAGGAAGAGATGGTTTTCCATAACGTCTGTTTCCTTCTCGCACAAAGGCATCTTCCATTTGTAATACAACTTTATCGAAAAATAAATTGGCCATCTGCGAATACAAAGCAGACCTGAACTCGAACGAGACTTGAAAATCTATAACACAGGATTGCGGCTGTGAGCGAAGTCCGGGACTAAATCTCCAAAGCGTCATAAGATGGTTAAAAAGTCTCCCTTCCGTGCATTCGGCTCGAACAACATGCGGCTTCGTCATAGTAACTTCTGATGTATACTGTTCGTTTATCGGCGGGAATCCGATGATTAAATTTGCTTTCAAATAATCTTTTTTTTTAATACTGACTAGGGACTGTTGACACCATGGAACAAAATTGTTGTAATTTTCCACATCTGATACAACAGCGTACATCTGCTCCATTGAATATCTGTGAAATAATATTTTTTTGAAACTGAAACGTATAAGTTACGTAATAATAAATTAACCATGAGACTTGTTTGCTGTTAATACATAATAATTGCTTATGAAAATATTTAAATTTTGAATCTAATGAAGCGAGTTAAACGCATATTGACACAAACTAATATTAGTTTTGTTATGATATTATGTATGCGCCCTTGAACTTGCTTACCCAACGAGTTTTCTTTTGGCATACTGTCGGTTTTTGCTGCCAATCCCCGAAAGTGTAAATATCGGCCTTCGTTGACGAGTCAAGGTTGACTTACTGAAATGATTATTTTTAATATAAGATTAACCTTGTACTTTAGAGATTTTTTCTCAAGTTATATTTACAATGCTGATTTCGCATTTTACTTACGCGACTTTTGCGACTGCTGCCTTATTACTAATGGCTAAATTAGTAAACGGAATCAAATTCCGAGAACATATCGAAACGGACATTGTACAACCGAACAACACCGATTATTTTAGACAACTGTCAAGTCAACGTGCTATTTCGATGTGTCACTCCTCATTGCCAGTGAAATCATTTTTACGATGTTTTTAATATAAATGGTTGCATATATGGAGTTTATATAATATTTACGTGTTTTAAACTTTAATGGAAAATAATAATTTAGTTTTTGTGAATTTTAGATGAAATTTTTAATTTTTGTATTGGGACGTTTTTTCATTTGTATGAGCTGCTGTCATTAGAGGTTATGTGTGAAATGTCATATCACATTGTGTCACTTCTTCAATTAAATATCTTAATATTTGAATTAAACAATAGGATTATTGACTGATTTTTTTTTTCGAGTGAGTAATTTGATTAATATTTATCTCATCGTCAATCATTATCAATATTAAGGTGACCAACTATACTCATTTACTGAGTTTTGTACTCTTTTTTCGCAAACCGTACTCTTTCAAATCCTGAACTC
>JAOXNN020000088.1:265853-293496 GCA_028571205.2 Hydropsyche betteni | reverse complement strand
TACATTATTAGACGAAAATCCTCATTTAGCAAAAAAAATCCACTCCGAAGAAAAATATGTTTTTAAAAGAAAATAAAATTTTTATCGTTTTTTCTTCTTTTTTTTCACCTATGAAATACTTGTGAAGTGTACTCTTTTTGAACAAAAAATAGTTGGTCACCTTATCAATATATAAAACGTTCATGGTAGGATAAGGTATCTTCGACTAGTATTAAAGATCGGGGCTGTACCTTATTGCGTGTGCCTATCATGTATTAATAAGTGGCAAGAAAAATAAGATCCAATTCCATCCTATATCGACGGAGGAGGCTCTCTGGCCACTGTTATGTTTGTCTTTAAACTTGAGGGTCGCTACGATTGGTTTTGCTATTGCGACAACCACTAATTTGGCATAAAATACTATACCATTGGCTCTATATGACACAGACGTTGGTTTATCACCACTTCATTGGCTCTAATACTTATTTATTTTTTCTTTAAAATCATTTATGGTCAAATTTATTATAATATCTAAAAGGTTCATTAACTTCATCATTATTTTATTTCAAAATAGCAACAGCCTTTTTTTTTATTTTCAGTACTTTCAAATTACAAATCAGCATGGAGACTCATTACAGTGTTTTAGATTGTGATGAAAATAGTTCATTTGAAGAAATTAAAAGAAAATATCAAGAATTAGCTTTAAAATATCATCCAGATAAGGCGATTATAGCTTGTGAAAAGGATAGACAAAAATTTATACAAATCAATCAAGCGTGGAGTGTGCTAAGAGAACCAGAAAGTCGTCTCAAGTACAATGCAACGTTGAAATATTTAGATTCAGTTAATTGTCCATTAATATATATGACACTTGAATTTAAAGATCTTGAATATGATGAAAAAGAAAATGTGTATTCTTATCCTTGCCGCTGTGGAGGATTCTTTCAATTAGAAAAAAAAGACTTAATACCATCCGAATATTTGGTAGAATGTGATGATTGTTCATTTAGTTTACTAGTGAAAGTCAGTTAAATAAATAGAAAATTATGTTTTATGTAATTTTTTTTTTAATTTGTGGAAAATATTTATTTTGTTATATGGTGTAAGTATACATATATTAAATATTAAATTTAAATAATTTACAAATAATATAGCACATATTCATATACACCTAAAATAAAAATATATTTTGTAAAATTAGCTGCTAAAATAATCAATAAGGCATGTTTGTAAACTTTCTATAAAATAAAAGTTGCGAAAGAAGCTGCATTCAATACACTTTCTGTCATGTCAATATTTATACATGCATTTATATTTGAGAAAAATAATGAATAACTTCATTCATAATTTGAGTGTACGTTTATATATAGTAGCCTTTTTATTCGATAGAAAAATATGCATATGAAAAATTGTGTAACATTTGTGTGCAGAATATATAGAAAAATAGATGTAGAATTCGATATTCAGTTAGAAAAAAATATGTAAATATAATTTTGATTGATTGCCTGCATTCATGTTCAGTTTCGATTTATATATGAAATTTAGATTTTTTTGTACAAATTTTTAAAGAATTAAAATGGGAGAATGTATTTATAAAATACTTTCGACCCAACATAAACAAAAAATAACGCGACTTAACAATTTAGTCAATTCAGATTGTCAAAAACATTTTTTTTATATAAAATTATAAATAAGCATGCATTTAACATAAATATTATCAGTCGACTACCATACTATAACGGATAACAATCGGCTGATTTAAATAATTTGAAAATCACTTTCGTAAAACTAGCGACCGGACTTTATTGACGCATTTATCCATAAAGTTTTTCTTCCTTTTAATCCCACTTGCACTGTTGAAAGGCAAAGGAAGAGAGAGCATAGAAACTTGGTGTGAAGCAGATGAATCATTCAAAAGCCCTTCACAACTTTGAGCACGACGGGGAACATCAACTTGTTCTACAGGTTCTTCGTCCAAGCAGTCCAACTGGTCTTCCACACTTTTAGTGAAGTTTTGTTTAGTTGTAGGCACATCAGGCTCTTCTTCATCATCTAAGATTTCTTCTTGAGAATAACTGCTTGTTGGCTCAAAATTTTCACTATTAGAAGTAACTTTATCAGATTTATCTAGCAAATCATCATAGCTACGCGATTTGAGTTGATTCGGGGACAGGCATGGCAATTTATTAAGATTATTTTCAACAGTCTCTTTTATATCAACATTAGCATAGGTACAATTATTATCTGGTGTCTGCAAAGCAGGTGCTTCATAAATGTCTATAGCAGAACTAAAAGTAGATAAACGAGGACGGTCTAAAGATCGTGCACGTGGAGTAGGACGTGGTGCACGGGGCAATCGTGGATGAGGCACTACTCTGTCTTTAGACCACCAGTTAGATGGACTCGACGATTTTCGCAGCCTGAAAAATTAATGCACACATATAAATCTCTGAATATTCTTTTAATATAATAACAGAGCCTTAGTAATCATTTTGAGTGTAAATATAGCTATATAATCAACTGAATAAAGTGGAATTTGGTTTTGGCTCTCAATAATAATTTAGTGATTTTTATCGCATACCTTGGGAGTATGGCCGACGGCGATCGGGGTCCATCTAGTCAGTCATGAGCACCATTCGATTGGTCTTTGTCACTGCCTTTATTGCTATCAGAAGAATGCATACGTTGATAAGTAGGCGGCCCACGAGCAAGAGCAGCTGGTGTAGAAGGAGTATTTGAACCATCTTTACTACCGAGACCACTTCGTCCCAATAATGGATCAACTCTATTACTTGATTCACCCTTCATGAATCTATAAAATAGTTTTTTTATTGAGCAACCAGATAAAAAAAGTTAAAATAAATAATAAAATAAATGATGATTGTTTTACCTTTCTAATTTTTCTACACATGCATCTTGATAATCATGAATCCAACGAACACCATTAAAGTGGCAAACTTGTCTCATATCTTCAGGTAACTTATCTGCCTCTGGCCAGGTAAAATTGTCAATAATAGGTATGATGTTGCACTGTGATTGTAAAGCAGCTACAATTTCCTACAAATCACAAAATTAAAGTAAATTTTGATCTTATTGATAGATAAATGATAGCCATATTGTTAATACTTGAAATAATATACTCACTCTATGAACCCAATCTTTGCATTCTCCATCTGCAATACATCTGTCGAGCGCTTGTGGTGTGAGAACAAGTAAGAAATGTTTACTTCTCCGAATACTTTGAAGAAGATTATTATCGAATTTGCCAGCCTCTAATCTTTCAACATCAATGAAAACTGTAAATCCTCTCAGTTGCAAGTGAACTTTCAATAAACTAGCCAATTGAGATCCGTTTGATCGTCGGTAACTCACAAATACATCCAATGATTTATCTAAACTTTCCTCATTTATACTAGATAATGTGTTTTCAACAGCTAGAAAGATAGTAAAGATTAGTATCATTCATTATTTAATTATTGATTAATTAATTTGGCGATTATTGATATCTAGAAAATCCCCCATATTGAGAATTTTCTAATGAATTTCACAATCTGGAAGAATGGTCTCACAAAAATATGTTTCGCAGAATATTTCTCTCAAAGAAATATTCCTCTCAAAGGAATGTTACCCCCAAAGAAATATTTAAAAAAATTATATATAAATATCCCTATTTATTTGAAAAAATATAGATATCTTTCCTGCAGGGTAAATGTCCATATGTTCGAAAATTGTTTTTTTTTTTTTAAATTAAAACAAGAATTCTATTAAATACTCAAGAACTAGATTCAATTTTTTTTAAATAGGATTCAATTGGATTCATTTTTGTAGACATCTATTAACTATTTAAAACTACGGATATATTTTTATGAGATTATTTTTCCAGATAAAGGTATTCGTGAAAGGATTCTTGATGTCGGAGATTTTCTAGGTAGGGATAACCATCAAACCAATATGCTTACTTTTGATAGAATTCAGTATCCTTAGTCTGTGAATGCTGTTTTTAATAGCGCATTCACGTTCTAATTGTTCATCATTAAGGCTACGAATAGAAGTTTTATCGACACCCGCATTCAACATTGAATATGTGTATATGCAATATTCCGGACCGATATTTTGAAGGAATGTGTTCAGGCCATCAGCATCCTTGGAGCTATAATCGGCTATTTTTTTCAAGTTTTGCAATTCTCTTGTGAATCTATAAAACAAAAATAATATTATTATTTGTCCTTTGACTTTTTTAATGCATATTTTAGTTTCAGGTTAAACCCAGTGTTAAACTTACCTACTTCTCCTTATGCCATTTTGTAAACCAATATCATTTTGCAAGTTTTCTTCTGTTATTTGTAAAAGTAAATCACCATCGACTTTGCTCTCCATAAAATTGCTGGCATATTCTGAAAAACCGATTTGCTTCACCCATTCTCTTACGTCTTCTGTAGACCACAGAGGAACTTGTTGAGAAAGCTTATGTGGTATATCTTCTCCAATCAGCCTGAGTGCTTGAGCAGCATACTTCGAAGCTACAGCATTTGGACAACTTGCAACTTTTTTCAAAGGTTCTATGGCACCAATATCCCTAAATATTTCAGTGTTTCCTTGCTGCTTTTTAATTCCAGCTTCCATGCAAAAGTGGAAAGCTGCCAAGTTTCTTGCTTCCTCACGTTTTGAGCTCAAAACTGGAACTAATTTTTGTAACCAATTTTTACTCTGTCCATGAGCATGAGCATGGTTTGATTTCGCAAATTCGGACGGATTGTGTGAAGTGACAAAAGGCTCTACTAGATTTAATGTTCCAGATTTAAGAACTGCTGCTTCTATTTCAGTATTGGCAACCAGGACGGCTATGGCTAAACAGGCATAATATTTGATATTATCATCGTTGTGGAAAGCAAGAGGGAACAGCCACATGGGCACTTTGCGTTTGATCATCGCTTCTTGATTTTCAGCACCACCATACAATGAGAGGTTGGCAAGTGCGCCAGCACAATGGCGCAATGTCTCCACATCGTTCTTTCGGCATTCGAATAGTACAGCGTCTAAACCTCCCAGTCTTATAACGTCGCTACAAGTGCCTTCGCTATGTTTGAAAAGATGTTCCAAAATGCCAGTTCCTACTCTTGAATGATCCACAGAGTTTGCATTTTTAGTGCACACACAAGCCACTTTGACGACCTTCTCCAGACCATTGTCGACAACGTGAGCTCTGTTTTCAGTGGTCAAACACTGTTCTAAGAGTTGCGCTGAAGCGAATTGAAGTTCCTTATTGTTTTGATCGTTACAGTTCGTCATCAGTAAATCGAGACCCCCAGATACCCTCAATGTGTTGCAAAGAGAGTAACCGAGCTCGTGTCCGTAAGTGGGCACTGCCCAAGCACGTCGAATAATTTCATTTATCTTATTGAGATCAGAGAACGCCTTTTTCAGGGCGGCTTCAGTGGTTTGGGGTTGTTTCAGACCTTTGATAATATCATCAAGATGCGAACTGTACTTGTTAATTGCCTTTTCAACTTCTTTTGAACTAGAATCGACACTGAGACTATCGAGATCATCAAAGTTGACACTTGAATTATCATCTTCGCCCATTTTTGTTATTCCGTTTATCTTGCTGCTGCTTATCTAAAAATATTACTTTCAATTAGTAATGAAAAAAAAATCTTTTTATCAAAATAACTTTGAATCGCAAATTTACCTGTCCTCCACTCGTGTGGATGCTAGACGATTTCGTGCTCATTCCTTTCGTAGTGATAGTCATGTGTTCTTTGCTGCTGAAGCAACCACCGCTGACAAGCGTATGTTGTCTAGCTTGCTGTTGGGCAATACTGCTGGCTTTCTGTTCGCTAGTGTACGAATCTGAAGATTGCATTTTCAAACTTGCCTCTTGTTGTTTTATTTCTCCCTCAACATGCAACTAAAATAAATATAAATTCAAAGTTAGAGAGGACGTTTAAAAATTTTATCTTACAATTAACATAAAAAATTAAATAAGTTACTATATATACGAACTATATCGATCAAATATCACATATATATTGGAAATATCACGTTTACGAAGGCACTGAAGAATCAGTGGCCAACGCGAAAGTTCCCAAAATATTCAGACAGATTGCAACGACATATTTACAAACAGAATTCTTTGTTACATTCACTATGAAGTGAATAATGATCTAAGGTTAAACCATATTGGTTAGAAGGAAATCCCAAAACACTCTAAAGACGAGACGCAACTATCCTCTCCAAGCATTTGCCCAACACTGGGAGAAGGATTATAGGATGATATACATAATATCTTTTACATCTATTTATAAGCATCGATTTAATTTTTTTTCGTATACAAATCATCTAAAACATCACTACTCGACTATAGAAATTGAAAACGTTCCGAAGTCAGCATATTATTAATTACCCAGCGACTATAGAAAAACGATCAACTACGCAAACGCGTCCGAATTTTCCGCATAGCTATCTCAGCAACGTCCATAATCATCAGCAGTGGTCGCCGTCGCGCACGCACCGATGGAATCGTGCCAGAACCGATGCGATTTTCCCTCCGACGATGGAAAATCTCTACCAGAATAGCCCGCCAAGGTCGACCTTCCTTACCGAGGAGCGGCGTTGGCCTTCCTTGGGTTCGACTTCGTCCTCCTCCCTGATGAGCTCGACGGGCACGCACCGTATCCTCGGACTGAACGGCATCTCGGTAAACGTGATCCTCGGGCTCTCCAAAGGTGTCCTGGAATGGCTGGGAGCGTAAGAACCAGGAGTTTCGACTATAGGTGATCGAGGATCTTGTCTCCTAAGTGTTGGAGACTGTCTAGGAGCGTAAGAGCCAGGGGTTTCGACTATGGGCGATCGAGACTCTTGTCTCCTCGGAGTTGGGGACTGCACTGATTGAGGAGGTGGACAATTGAGCTTGAGGGCATTTCGTCGCACTGGCCAAGGTGCATTGCCGCCGGACATTGCACCCGGTGGTATGCAATTGAAATGTCAACGATCGATCGGCGGGATCGTTCTGGTCGGTAGGTGCTTTCGGTTTGCCCGCAGAGGCGCGACTATTTCTGAACGTTGTGTTGTATTTACCGCTCCGCGCTTTTTTCTGCGCTTTGGTGTTCGAAACTGGCGTGGGAGTCCAGCGCGAATATAATTCGTACATAATCGAGATAATATAACGGGCGTAATATGTTTTGAGCTTTTGGCGCGAGCTTTTCGAGGGAGTTCTATGTACTACGTTTCCCTTTTGAATCGAGCGGGAAAGCTGTTAAAGTTTTACGGTGGTAGGTGAACGAACGTACGCTTATTGCCCTGGGACGAAAATATCCTCTATAAATACTGATTTATTTCCTTTTCGATGTCAAATGATACGGATAATATAATATAACTCTTTTTGCATTCAGATTCAATTGATTAATTCTAAGTACTAAAACCTGTATCATGCAAAATGTGAATTGCAAATATTATTTACGTACATGATTTTGCGTGTCCTAATTGATGAATAGCTTCTAAATGATTTAGTGATTGTCTTGCATGGATAAAAAAGCTTCAGTGGTAAAGCAATGTAATGAAAACATCATCGTGATATCGAAAACGAACAAAGTATTCTTCATATTAATGAATTTACAACAAAATAAAACAAAAAAAAAGTGCAACGAACACGTGAACAACGTATCACGCCAAGAACACAAAAATGAAAAGCCAAGCGGTTAAAATGATTGATCGCTTAGTAAAAACAATCAAATGATCAACCGTAGCAACGTAACAACTCGAAAACAAATCCGTATCGATTTTAGCACATAAAGAAAAATCAAAAGAAAGAAAATATCGACCCAACGCGTGTACAAGTGCGTAAAACAACGATGCATCCATTACGTAACAAGCCCGCCGACAAGAAGCGACCAAACTATGATAAAAATGACAGAACGGACGTCTCGACCATGCCGGTCTGAACCATCGTCGTGGCACATCCTGGCAGGAGGCGGGAAGGACGCGTTCCTGAACGACCTGAACATGGCCGTGGAGGTGGTGCGCAACACGCGCGTGGAGCACAAGAAAACCATGCTCGGCTTATCGCTCGGCTCCTGGTCGTGCTCCAGGAGCTTGCCCAGACATCCTGGCCGAGCTGACGATGGAGACGGAGGCGACGACGACCCGGCCAGTTCGACGGAGCCGGCGCTACTGGGGCCCGAGGGGTGGAGCTGCGCCCCCTCGAGCCGTTATGGGGGCGAGTCTGGCTCCCCGAGGGTCGTGCGTGTGAACTTTCGAATGACCCCTGCCGAATTTTTGTAGCGGTTCAAAGGTCAGGGTGTTTTTTTTTATATTCTTTTTGTGCGTTTGGTGAATGACTTGAATGGATTGATGCTTGTGCGATTGTAGAGTTGAATATTTGGCAAGGTTAAGGCCAGGTGCCCACTGGCGATTGAGTCGCGCGCGATTGGAAATGGATCACATTATTTTAGGTTGAAGTGCGCACATACAGTTTATGGGCGCACTTCAAACTAAAATAATGCGTTCCATTTTCGCGACTAAACGATCGCCGCGAATACAAATCACAATAGGCGCCTGGCCTAAGGCTAGGCGCGCACTTGCGATTTGTGGTCGCGCGGTCGTTTAGTCGCGAAAATGGAACACATTGTTTTGGGTTGAAATGCACGCATATGATTCTTACAATTTTTCTGTCGCATATGCGTGCATCAACCCAAAACAATGTGTTCCATTTTCGCGACCACAAATCGCAAGTGCGCGCCTAGCCATATAGTACGTAGTCTTGGTGTAGTGAAACCTCGATTTAATGGAATAAGCGGGTGAGGGGTGTCTGTCAAAGCCGAAAGTCATTATATAAAAGTAGGTTGAATAAAGTAATGAAATAAACGGCGAAATACAAGGCCAATGAAGATTCCATAAATGGATTTAAAATATATATAATGCAGTTTTCAACAATTATGAGGTAGTTATAAAATTTTTAATTCGGTAAAAAAAAATCTGCTATCAAATAATTTTTAACTGAAAATATACTTTTCAATATTTTCATTATATGCGAAGTCTGTTATATCGGGGTTATTGAGGTTTTACTATACTTGCAATTTGAACGACTTAATCAACAAATTCAACATATCAATGTTAATAATTTGTTGCTCAAATAACTTGAATCGTTCAAATCACTGTTACTGAGACCAAACACAAAAAAATTTGAAATTTAAAAAAATCTTTCTATACACTCAATAAAATTGCAAAGTACAAATCGATCAATAAACTATAATGCAATTAACTCAATATTTCTCAAGATGCATACACACGTATACGAGCCGAATTCTAAAGAAGAATGGCGTCTAAGAACGTTCAATCTATAAAAGTTATACAACAAGTTGTATAAGACAACCACCCACATTTATATTATATACTGTTTTATCGTCGACCTCGAAAGCCTCCCCATACTCCAGAAAACCCACCACCTTCACGACGAGACGTCGCCACCAGCACTATAATTCCGAGAAAATTTTGCGCCAGAATTTAGGGGGATTCAACAACGCAATAGAAAATTCCGAAATTATAATAGAAGGGCAAATCGGATTGTATTATATCACGTAACTCAAACACGGATACATAAGCAAACACAGATTGAATAATTCGATATGTGATTCATACGATTTGAATTGTTAATTGTTCATGAATCACACCGAAATCAAATTTGAATTTCGAGAACATTGTTTTAATTGAACACGTTCATGAATCGTATAAATTGCGGCACTTCCACACAAATCGTACCTATTATTTCGAAGTTAATTGTATACTGTGAAGGGCGCGTCTACTGAAAGGTCGATTAGTGTTAAAAGGGCGATTCCAATTCGAAATGCTGAAACACGCAAATACACTTCACGCAAACAAAATATCACACTGCGTACATATTGGACGAATTTTTAAAAGAAAAAAAAGCTTTGGAAAACCAAAAAGGTCCTAAATAAAAGCGCACGTATTCGATTCGCGCGAACTTGTTCATTTGCGTTGTTAATTAAACGAATTTTTAATGATATTAATTTGGGTGCGTCTTTCGCGTTGAAAACGATAATTAACCTCCGATGTTAATATATAAATGTTTAATTAAATTATGTGAAAGATCTAATGATAAAAGGTTAAGTAAAGTAGCGTGTGGTTAAGGTCAGTCGACCCGGTTGTTATCGATTTTCCATTTTTGTTTATTTTTGTTGGGTTGACGTGGAAAAGGCGGCAAATTTAATGTAACCTAATTTCGTTTATGATCATTTGAAATTCGATTTTATTCCGAATATTTATTGTACGAGTTTTAGTTGATTATTATTTCGATTGTCAATATTTATTTCAAAGAGTAACTAATTGATTCTATAAATAATTTCATATTTGAAAAATATTGATTTCAAATAAAGGTGGAAAATATCATCGATCGAATAGTAAAACACTATTATCACAGTCAATTAAGTTATCGAAAACAATTCAAATAAAACGCAATATTATTAAATATTGCGTACCAAGTGTATAAAATAATAGCGAAATTTCCCAAATTTCTAACAAACAAGAAACACAAATTGCAATTTACTCAACTATTAAATAAAATAAAATAAAAAATACCTGTTTGAAAGCACTCCTCTGCTGTCTAGCTCCGTCTCTTCTTTGCTGTTCTTCAGTGGTACTGCTGCTGCTGCTGAAGCCTTCAGTGACCACTTTGGACGAAGCGGTTGTGGTACGCTTTTGCTGAAATTTCATCGTATCCATGGAACCTAACAACGACAACAAAAACAATAATGACGACTTGCGCACAAGAAAACCTGATGATATCATTTCTTTTAGGGGCGTCTGATTGTATTGTCGAACTTCGACATCCTTGTTTATGTTGCAAATTTGTATTAAAAAAAAAAACTATAAAAATAACAAGTTTGACAATCTTTTTAATTAAATGATTAGATTGAACTCAGACCTCACTTTTTAAATAAAAACCCGAAAAGTAAGAAAGCCTATGATAAAATGTTATTCAAAACAATTGACCGTGTTGCACTTGATACATGTTTACAATATCGGACATGTTCAAAAACCAAGAGTTTTTTCAGAGATAACGTCGAACGCATTACCGGCGAAAAAACAAAGCAATCAACTTCGCCTTGAAATAAATTATATATATTAATTTAGTTTGTATTATACTCACTCGAATTCATCGAGGCCAACATTTGAGCTGAATTATTCGAAGAAATAGGAAGAGATGACATTGGCATGGACATCGATAAATCCACAGATCCACACACAGGTGGAGGTGTTTCTGAATCTGGGAACGTCACAAGAGGTTCTGGATTGCATTCTGGATCTACAGTATCCACTAGATTTTCCATAGAGTTTCGCAATCTGAAATTTTCCATAAAAGAATTAATAAACATGAAATATTAAAAAAAATCACTTAAAAATATCAATATTTTACATTTTACGGATAAAAATTTATCTCGAAAACGTAAATAATGCTTCAAAACTGTATTTGCAACAATGTAAATACAATAAGCGGTCTTCAAACAAAAACAAGTTATGTATCTTTCAAACGAGCCGTTAGTTTGTTATCGTGCGTTCTGGAGGTTAAATCGTCGTGTTCGAAATCAAAATTATTGTAATTCTGTGTTTCAAATATTAAATGAATGTTATAAAAAAAATTACGGATCGTCGTGCTGAGCTTCATCGGCCGACTGCATGATTATAACACAATAAACGTCCGAGTGAGAATGAAAAAATAACAGTTTATAGTCCGCCAAAGTTAAATATGCGATAAAACATCAGACGTTTCAAATCGTTTTCCATACATAACAATATTTGCCAAATAATAACAATTTGCAATCTGAACGAAAGTTACGTCACGATTTTCATATAAAAATTCGATTTTATTGAATGAAAATTATCCAAAAATTTATTAAGAAAATTAAAATTAAAACGCACCGTTAAAAAGTTGCCAACTACTGGCGATAATGAATAAATATTACGTAAATGGCAGTGTCACGACTTTTGCACACATTCAAATTCGCATCTACATACGAGCACACTTTCGAGTGTCACAACACAAAAAAAAAATAAATAAACGTTCACGTACGTACGTGAAATGTTCGAAAAATATCTATTGAATAATTCAGCGCTTACGGTTTGTGCAGGAATTCGAAAAAAAAAAACAAAATCGCAAAAAAAACCGACACGTATTTCGTATTTTTGAATTGGCATCGCGAAACGTATGGGCGAAAATTCGCGCCGATTATTTTCGTACCATTATTTGGCCTAGACGAATATTCAAGAGCGTGCGATACGTCATATCGTATTTGTCATATTTTCAATTTGACTTTTAAAAATTAGACACATCAATTATAAACGAACTCAGTTAAGTAACATGTGACCGAAATGCGCGCCAACACGTTCAGATTCAAATCGTAAATATATCTAAACATGATTTAATCAACATGAATGTTTTCTGGAATGTTCAATTATACACATTAAAATCGATGGTTAAAAAAGGAAATAGAAAAGGATGTATATAATAATTTTTTTTTAAATCCTTTTCGATTTCTTGTCCAAAAAAATTGAAAAACCATGCATAAAAACGAACCACAACAATAACACATACACTTCCAACACTTCGATCAACGTCGACGACATATTGCTTCCTCTTCAACGCCGACAACGACAAAGAACAGACACGCGCAAAACCGAACTCGAAAACCGCGGCAAAAAAACAACTTTTCGACACTCTTTACTACCGAACTTTACTTTTTATCAACGAATCGGCTTTAAGGATCACCTGAGCGTCTTTTTGAGTTCGGACATGGAGCTCTGCAGTTCGGAGAGGTCCGACTTCATCGAGCTCGCCTTCGCGTTTAGATGCGAAGCCATCCTGCTGCTGCTGGCGCTCGTGTTTGAGACCATCTATAAACAGAACAAACAGTCATCGTCAGTGTGTGTTTTTTTCATATGAATCTGCCTCGAGTTGTCGACAGGGCCGTAATGGGGGAAGGTGGTTGGTGGGCTTCGGTGGGCGGAGCGGGATGAGTGGTGGGTTAATTGTGTTGTTGTAAAGGTGATTTGTCGCTGTGGTGTTGCGTCATTTATTGTTTTTGTGGTGTAATAATATTTTTATGGTAATGGGTTGATTTTTTGGGAAAAAAACCGGTCCGGTCGATCCAAAATCAAAAAGGACTCAAGTGCCGAAAATTCGAAAATCGGTTGTATGCCAGAAATGTGTTATGTATGTCACAGTTTTATGTATATTATTAATCTATGTATATTTGACCCATGCCGGTATGTAGGTTTTTTAGGGACCGAAATGTAACTATTTTAAGCGATTCTAAGAAATAAAAATGTGCTATTTTTTTCATTCGAAGTATAAAAATTCAAAAAATTGATGTAAATATCATGATCGAGTGATATATTTCAACATAAGTCCCACAATTTAAGTATAATTTGTCATTATTTTTAAAATTTAGGGGGGGAGCAGGCTCTCATTCCCCCCCCCCTCCGGCTACGGACATGATTTAATCCAATCAAACCCAAAAAATCGATCAAAACAAATGAAATTGCCAAAAAAATCTAACCCAACTCAATCCTCAACAATATTATTTATGACCGATCTAAATATACATGGACTGAATAGAATACACTTGTACTGTAACATATAAAGTAATGCCAATGTTTTAAAATATGGTCCAAATCCCTAAAATCGGTTTTTAATATCGGATATCAATAGTGAACTTGTAACGGTTTTATATATATGGGAATTTCTTGACGAAATTTTTGTCGCGAACTTAAAAATGGCACTTTTTTATTAAAAGTTTTTTTTTTATTATTTCCGTTGTACAATTGGTGAATCAAGATCTCATGAATAAATAACAATTTCCAGACAGAAATCATAATTTCGTCAGATGTGAATAATTCGCACGGTTGATTCATCCATAAGACCATATCTTTATTGCATGTCAAATACGGAATCGTGAATATTTTATAGAGCGAACTAATCCTATGCATCACACTATGAAAAACGTCTATAAAAAAGCGTACGAAATCCACATGAAACGTCACAATTCACTTAACAACACATACATTTTTGGCAACGACGACATTTCCCGTGTCATCGCGAATTCCCCAGAACTTTCGAATTCCCGAAATTATTCAATTCCCACAACATATTCCGAATCTGTCCGCACGCGGAAAGTTCGATTTGGTCGCGTTGTGCAACGACTTCTGTAATATCCCATGACAAGGCGACGTCTGAATCAACGAACGACAAAGATAGACAAGGTCTGACGTCGCCAGGATGGCCAGACCATGGATTAGTCATTGGTCTCGGTTCGGGAAGACGACCACGCAGCCAGACCTCAGACAGATAACGGGCCAAAGTGGACTATGACGAGGTCTATTGCTAATGTACTGTGTTTTTTTTTTTTTTTTTGGTGTTGATAAAGCGATTTTCGGTTGTGCTTTTCGAGGTGGACGGTTTTGATAAGAGAAGTTTTTAAAATTCATGAATGGAAATTTATTGTTTGATATGTAAATGTTTATAAATACGTCTCGTTTTTGTCGTATTTTGCGTTCGTCCCGTTGTTTTCGTAAATTTGTCCCGTTTTTCCGGTTTATATATTATTATATTTAATTGTAGTTACTTTTCTAAATATGTATACGAAAAAAATTGATGAAAATATTAATAAAAAAAACCAAAGAAAATAAGTAAATTGATTGTTTTTGGTGATACAGTTTGATTAAGCAAAATATTTGGAAAAAAATTTTGACCTGCGGCGCCTTTTTGGGTTGTTTTACATGGTTCTAGTACATTTATATATTTCCTTAACAATAATAATTGAGGAAAAGCTTTAGAACATGCAGCAATTTTTTTTTTATATAGGGGGGGGGGGGGCATTTTTTTGCGAACCATCCCATTTTGGGTTTTGTAAATATGGTCACCTTATTTATAAGGCATAATCAATATTGAAATTTTTTATGAAGAATTTACTCGTCAATTCCTTTTATTTTTAGCTTTTGTATATTTTGAATAATAATTTCAGAAGTCATTATATTATTACGATTTTTTTTTGAAGAAATTATTTACATTAGTTTCTAAATGGTTCAAACAGAAGTTATATTTTTGAATTAACAAAATCAACTACATATGAATAAAATATTTAAAAAAATTTATAACTACACAACATATTTTTTTCTTAGAATTTATATACGAAAATGATCTATAATATGATTAATAATTTAAATAAAAATGAAAATATATAATACATATTTCACATATAATAAAAACTTTTCTTAACACAAAGCACAATGACAGTTCATGAGGAAAACGATCACCCAGGAAAAATCATGATTCGGCGACTTAGTTCACGACTAAATTTCTCTTAGCTCGAATTTTGAGTCAAAACACGTCAGATTTAGCAACAAACATCATACGGGAGTAGATCCGGGAAACTTTTACACCTCATCGCTTTATATATATATTTACTTGTTAGTCTGGCGCCGATTATCGGTCGCGAAATCGACCTGTGCGAAACGTCGGAAATAGCCGACTTTCGCGGGAAGCGCGATCGTTTTGGCAACATATCGTCCACTTCGCGGAATTGAAAAAACATGGATGATGTTGTTACTGTTTTTCGCGCGAGAGCTTTTTCGAAATAGACGAAGGTTGTGTTGTGGTGGAGAGTCAAACGAGCGCGCGTCGTCGGACCGTTCGGACGCCGTTATCGAATTTTCATATGTGAGTTTGATTTTATATCATTGATACGTGTTTTTTTTTTTAACTAAAATTTTTTTTTAGTTATAAACGATATTTTTAATATATTAATACACTCCGTTTTTATGTATATTTCATATTTATTAATATTGAAATGATTATTTTTCAATTTGTTCAATTAAAAATAATTTATTATATTTTTCAGTTATTGATTTATCATATATTTACAAATTATATAATATATTTTTATTAAATAATATTTAATTAAATTTTCAATCGATTTATAATTGAGTTTTCTTCAACTCGCATTTCCCTATATTTTAGTTTGACTTTTCTCCGCTAGATGTCTCTATCGAATTTCCATACAATTCAAAAAAACAACCAACACGCATTTCAAACCAATCAGTTTCAACACAAAATAATAAATACATAATCCATCTAATTTGACACGTGATAATTACCGAGTTCCGCCCACAGCCCGACGTCCACGAGATAACCCGTCAAACTCACATTTTCCAGAACCTCAACGAAACAACGACAACTCCGACGTCCACATGCACGCACGCGCAACATCAACATGCAACACAGAACCCGCGAAAACTCAAAACCAGGAAGTGTTTGGAAAGCATCTGCATTTTCCCAAAACACTGTTACGACACGTACATGCAACGCGCGACATACACACGCCTGCCGAAGATAAACAATGTCGAGTGGCGGCAAAGTTATTTGCAGCCAAGGCCGTTACGTATATAAATATATATATATAATAATATATATATAATGCGCGATAATGTTCGTGTGAAGAAGTTGGCAGCGTTCGATCTCCGGCCCACGCGATTCAGGTGAACTCGCAACAACAAGAAGTTGATGGTGAGGGATGGCGAAAATCGGTGTGGTTTGATGGTTCACCTGGGTCATGGAGCTGGTGACTTGGGCCTGGCTGAGGGTTGTCTGGGTGCTCGAAAGCTGGCTGCAGTTTTGCCTCGATCCCAGAGTGTTCGTCTTCAAGTTGCCCATGAAAGACGAACTTAGGTCCTGAGGGAAGCTCGTCACCTGTGATCGAAAAATAATAAGAAATTAGTGATGCTTTGAAAAATTTTATAATAGGATTTTATAAAATTTGTATAAAGAAGAACATAAATTGTTAGATTTGAAAACATAGAATTATAAAATTTCAATATTTATTATTTTTATAATTTAATTACTAAATACATTAATTATTATAATTTTATAATCAAAATATCCGTATAACATTGTTAAATTACTTATTTATTCATGATTTTTAATTACTTTTTTTTATTACATAAATCACCATGTTTCATGTCATTTAGGTTATATTATCATTAAAATTATATATTAAACTAATTTCTCAAATTAAAAAAAGGAAGACATGTTCTACTTATAGTAAATCTAAATACAATAGAAACCAAAGAAATTTTTAAAAAGATTATGAATATATTTTGAATCATATAATTCATAATACGTAATTTTTTAAAAGGTTAGTATTTAATAACAGTTCGCGATCTTTGAATCTTTCACAGCACAAACATCAATTATAAATAAACAAATCAAAATCGTTTAATACGAAACTCATCGTATATCAAACGTCTTTAACATATTTCTCATAACGACCATAAAATGATAATTTCCCAAAAAAACAGACATTAAATCATCTCAAATCGATTATTCCGACAATGCAAAAGAACCATACAAAATTTGAGGCCACCCGATATCAATCAACATCGACCTTTCGCCGCGCGTCTTCCGCTTTTGCAAAACCCCCTCCGAAAACACACACACACCGCAAATTTTCACATTTAGTTTTCGCACAATCGAAGACAACCATCCCAACTACAACATAACACGACACCATAACAATAGATAACACACAGAGCAACATGGAGGTCGTGAAAACCGGACGAGGCCGCGCGGCAGACGAGCACGGGGCGCGGTCCCTTTGATTGATGTCGAAGCCGGAAAAACGGCGCGAAAACGACCTCGATATGAAAACGAGACACGCCAAAACACAATTCCATACTCGACCATGCACGTGCCGAACGATTTTCGCGAATTAACATGCGAGACGCGGCGGGGAGTTGTGCAATGGCCGCGCGGGCATTCCCCATGATGATTCATTGATTTTTTCGATTCGAGAAATCCGCTTTGGATTTGTCGATTGTGTGTTTTGGATTTGGATTCGGGTGCATGGTGCAGTTTGATGTTTTCGAATGAGTCACGAACAGCTGAATGTAACGCGGCCGTGAACTACTCTGTAATCAGATAAGCGTTTGTTGTGTTGGGAATGTTACGTTTTGGAAAAGCAAAAAATACTTGTGGTGTATGAATTATTTAATTATTTTGATTAAAATAAATTGTTTTTGTTGAGAAATTTTATTTTTATCGATAATCGTTTTTAATTGGAAAAAATTATGATTAATTCATTTATATGCGTTGTTCATGAATATATTCAAAACAACAATATTTTGGACTCAATCAAATTCGATCGAATTTAAACAGCTCAATTTCACTGTGACAAAACAAAATTTTCCGACACGGAAACTTTTCCAAGAACATCAATTACGAGCGTAAACATGGCAAAATGAACGCGGATTTCACACCGTCAAAAACCCTAAAAAAATCATTCGCGGTTAAGTCCAGTCAATGGTTAAATATTACAATTACTACTTAACATACGGTAAGGTGCGTCATTGTTTACGTACACCATCCGTAAAACATGATTCATCCGCCATTATGTGACGACGGCGATTGTGACCCAACACCTCCACCATTATAAATGACGATAGATCATTATATCATTATTATAATAAATGGGATGATTGTCAGTGTTGAATGGGATGATTGTCAATCCCGGTCGACAGTCGATCGGGAATCGTTCGAATAAATTGGCGTTCGTTGATTTTTTCGGCTTCTGAATCATTTTGGACATAGAAGTTGAGTTCGTTTTCGAACGTTGTCGCGTGTTTAGAATAAATCAATAAATTAATGGAAACAAAAGACGTTCGATTGAGCCATAATCTGATAAATCAATTTTAATAACCACAATCGTTTACTGAGTTTGACTTTCACAATAAAGCATACAAATGATCGTTAAGGTGTCCTTCCTGTGCACTTTCTGCATTGCGTGACCGTCATTGTTGATGCAGTCACGCATCCTTCACATCCTCGACTATTCAATTGAAAATATCAAAAACGTTCAAATATTTTTATATCAAAATTTCATATAAATGATCGAATTCATTTATACACAGAATTACAGTAAGAAAAATTATTACAATGGCATATCTATCGCGTTTTAACTTAAAGTTCACGTGTTAGCACGATCACGATGTTTATTATGATTGCGTTTAGATATTATACGGCTGATAAGTTTCAACTTCATTATATTCTAACAATAGTTTACTGTGTTAGAAATGCGAAAAAAAATGCTGCATTTTTATCTCGATAAATTATTGCATTGTCCTTGAAGTATTGTAAGGTATTGTAGATCAGTTGAACAATTAAATTAATATTCGTTGACGATATTCAATAATAAACAAGAAAATCTTCGACGATTTCCCGCGAGAATGAATATTCAGTGTCCAACATAAGTTTTCAGCAGAAGTCGTTAAATTTTACGCGCGTAAAATATATTTTCAACACTTCGGGGAGACGCGTTGAATTATTGTAATATGCAAATAGAAACCGCTGAAATTAATAAAAATTTGCAATATAAAATAATAGACGTATCCATTACGAAAACGCCACTTAATTTTTATTTTAGCATTAAAAAAATTGGCTTGATTTATAGAGTTGTATTCAACGGTCGAACGGCGAGCATATTTCATGGGAAACGTCCAACAGAAAAATTTGAATAAATATAAAAAAAATATATATGTATGTATACGCAATATCGAACACCGTCTGCGATGACAAACTCGAAAGAGTAAATAAATTTATCACGACTTCACCTCTTGACGACATCCCATCGAATTTACGAGGGAAATTTGAACCTTTCACACTCGGAGTCGATTTCGCACATCGATTAATAAAAACGATGATCGATCACGTTTTTGTTTGATAATCGTTTTTTTTTAATGCTCTGAAGTCTGATGATACATCTTGTAAGTATTTTTAAAATAAAATTACATCATATCACATTACATGACCCATGAATTATGAAAGCTCTCTGAAAATTTGAATTTCCTATTATCACAGTTCGTAAACCTTAAACAATTTATCAAATTATATGATCTATGAATTATGTGGTTGGAAATTTGAAATTCAAATACATTTGAGAAACGCTGAATCAATACGCATATTTAGAAATGATCGAAAAAAAAAACTCATAGTGCGGTAGAGATAATTCATCGTCGAGTTCGCATAAATCGTGACGTATGTAAATTTTATGATAATTTTACATCTACGTATCGTTTTGAATGGATTCACATGCATAAATAAGATCGATACAACGCATAATATCGACACCGTACATAATTATAATAGAAGGAAAAAGCGAACGTGTTTTTAACGTCAAACGAAAATGTCGTTTGCCATATTTAACGGTTAATTGACTTCCATATACGGTCGATTATATATCAAGCGCCAATTCGAATAAATAAACGTTGAATGTTCGTTTTTAACTTTCACAAAAATATTATTTAAATCCAACAATACAAAGCTGAATAGACTCCCCTATTTTGCATAATTGGAAAATTCAGAGATAACGTCATATTTGTAAAATTATATATGTGACACAACAGCGATTTATATTAAAATCCCACATTGTTCAAATCTAAATATATTGACTTTTTTATCTATTTATTTACATATCACGTTTACGTCTATATGAACCTCGAATAAATCATCGATAAAATATCACAAATAGTACACACATACAAAAATATGAATGGTACACAATATACCTCACAAACAATTAAAACAGCATCCACCACAATCACAAACATCGAAACCGATCATACAAATGGCGAACCACAATTTCGCTCATGAACCAATTAAGGTTGCACATTCCGACTCGAAACCAACACACAGGCGACCAATTAAGAAGGTACAAGTACCAAACGAAAAAAAGTGCTAAACCAATTCTCAGAAATCGGTCCATTCATGTCCAAAGCGACCTTCCGACTAATTGAGCTGGTGCAGCACAACTCGGACAACCTATGACCCGTGTACCCAACGTCCCAGATAAGAGCCTATCTAATTTATTCGAATGTAAATAAAGCGAAAACATGCTTTGTGCGCTTTGCCGACCGCTAATTAGCCGTCATTCAATCCAGAAACGCTTTTTGGCACCGGCTTCATTGTCGTCTTCAACACTAGTGGATTATGCAACAAGTTTGTTTTAGAGTTGCAAAATGTTCGATCTGTTGTATGCGCATGGGTTGAGTAACCTCTCTGAACTCTGGATGCACGATAAAGTTGTTTATAGTAAACAAAATGACTTATTTGTTTATCGATCTGTGGTAATGGGTCAGACGATCAAAATCGAGTTGGCAGCAGTCGAAGAAAGTTAAAATTTATTTTAATAGGAAATTTATGTTTGAATGATAAAGGTAGTCTAAAAATTCGAATTCGAGGCAGTCCGAATCGAATTCAAGAACGTAAAAAAGTTCAACGGCAGTTGCATACAGAAGTAGATCATAATACAATACTAGAGGTTGTCTTAGGCACCACGAGAAAGGTGAACGAGACCTGAGGAATGCGAAATTACAAGGACGGGTCTCTCGTGAACCAGATCGCGACTCGGCCGAGCCGACAATACCGAAAACTCAACACAATACCCTCTCGAAAATCTTGGATCACTCCGAACACTTGTATTTATAAACGGCCAAAGGTCACGCGGAGCACCTGGTGCCAGGTGCGAACGACGACGAAGCACCGAACACACTCTCAATCTCACAGAACCTGAAGATCCTCGGGCTCGGGCGAGGACTCGGCGTCCCCCCGAAGGTCCTTCGAAGGGCCTTCGGTCCCATCGAGGCTTTCAGGGGGCTGAGGAAGGTCTAGGTCGGAGACGAGGTCCAGGTTGGGCCGTCGACCAGCGTCGTCGCCGGTCTACTGCCTGGACAGTAGTCGACCAGGTCTATTTGCGTTTGCACGAGGAGACGAGGGGGGACTTCTTGGACTTGGTCCAGCTCTGATAACACTCGATACCTCGCGGATAAACAATGGCCGAAGAATGGACCATCAGCTGATATCGGGGGACGATCGGTTTTTTATTAAGTGGGTCAAACGTGTGGGCGTTTTTACGATTCTGTAAATGTCGCCTTGTTTCTGGTTAAGTGATTGATTGGTTTTCGTGTTTGTTCGAAATCTATTTGCGGTAGAATTTTCATAATTTATAAACAGTGACAATGTTTTAATTTAATGACACATTGTATGATCGTAGTAATTTCTAGATAAAGTACACGATCCGAATTTTTTTCTCGTATACGTAAACTGTAAATGATAACCTCGTACAAATGTCAAATAAAACCGATTTGTATGCAAAAACTTATTTTATGACATTCGGCGTCAAAGATAAATTAATATAATCGTCATTTAGCGTTTTATAAATCTGTTCGATCGAATTGATCAATCACCAATCATACGAAGCGAATTTACATAACTAACGACGTTTCCTCGCTAAATATACGCCACGTAAGACGTAATACAAAAATTCAAAAATAAATTCGTATTATTTTTGAACCGCATTCGCGCTTTATACACATACACACATTTGTTTACGTCTCGTATATTTAGAAGAATTTTGAACGCAACCGAACGTGAACATTCTTCAATGCCGCGCACACGTTGTTTTTTACGAAACCCGACGATATTCTCATAGCAATAATAATACCGTCAAAGTTATTAAAGTACCACAAAAAATCAACAATAAATAAATAAATAGAAATAAAAACAACAAACGCCGAAAGCGTACACACGATTCCGACGCGAAGGTCACCATCAAAGATCACCAAACGCGAAGGCAAACCAAAAAACACACACACAACATTTAACAACGGCAACCCGTTGTAATGTACCAATTATCATTGCGACAACGTACGACACGAATTAAACACTTTTACGTAGCGTCCGCGACCGAATCGAACAGTTTTTTCGTTCGCACACGTGGCCGGTGAAGGTCCCGCCATTTTCCGACGTCGAAAGCTCAAAGCGGCGATCGTTTCGTTAACTCACACGATATGGAGATGGACATCCGACCGGTGGTGACATGTGGTATTGATCCGACAATGATCTATAGATCAGAATTCGTCAAGTTGATCCGGGAGCGTTGGCCTGTCGGTTCGGATTCACGCCATGATCCGGCGCCGTGTTGGTGGCTTTTCCGGAATTTTCCGGCCCTGGACCGTTCGGAGGCGCGTCCGTTTCTATTCGGATTGTATTCGAATACAGAAAATGTGTAATACAGTGCTGTCCGTGCAGACGCTTGGCGTCAACTGGCAATGGCAACTGTTGAACGCGTCTGGTTCAAACCAGTTGTTTTGTGCGCATGCGTTGTGCAAGATTTAAGCGCCAACTGTCAGTTTGGTTTCGTTCGACGCGAGGGGTCTTTTTTAATTTATTGTTCTTCGGAGATTTATACGTTTCCGCTCTGTTCGAGTGCATTCTATTCACAGATATATGAATCGTGATTATGTCGCAAGAATATAAGTAGTTCTCGAATTACGACCGATTTTTTTTTTAATTATTTTTCAAAAATTATTCACGAGCTTTCGTCAAATATGGTCAATGAATTTCGGAAAAAATATGGACTTATTCGAATTATATTTTTCGTTATCTGGCAGATTATTATATTAATCGTGGCAAGATAGGGTTAAAAATGAAATTTTCGATATAAATAAATTTTATTGATTTTTTTATTTGGATTCGAGCGAATCGACTTAAGCCCGAGGTTTAGAAACTTATCTCCATTACAAATCTAGAACAACTTGTATACGTTTTTGATTTCTAGGAAATATGCGAAGTATAAATAACTCTTCACAGTAGAGCGCATCGCAACAATACCCAGTAAATTTCGTACGAAAAAATTCAAACAAAAAAGCCGACACGTTTATGCGCTTAATTAAAATAATAAAAATTTACACACGACACTGCAACGAACAGATAAAAAAAAGCGAAACAACGCAAATTGCCTCGCACACGACGGCGATAAGCGGCGACCGAAAGCGTCTTTTCGCAGCTGAAATTTTCCCTGAAAACCGCGATCCTGAACTGCGAAAACGCAATTTTACTTTTCCGCAAACGATCAGCGAAGCCTGCCCGCCAATTTTCGCAAATTTCGAACCCGATCCTCGAAAATATAAACCAGTTCCGAGCGAGCATACGTACGCCAGACGTCACCTCGCGCACGTTTCGCAAGAGGATGTTCTCCGGTGTGAGTCACTCATTGATTGTGATGACTCCTCTCTGGACTACCGAGAAGATAACCTCATGTTTATACATATATCAGTGTTACAATACGCGGACGGTGGCGTTACATCATCGACGCGTGTCTTCGTCGTAAGAGTTTTACGCTGTGGCGTGTCACGGTGACGTTCGATGACTGTTTCTGTTGACGATGATGGAAAGGGCTATTGTGGATTTTTTAGGTTACATTTGATGTTTATTTTGTTGAAAATTTTATCGAAAAAATTTAATTTAATATGTCATTATGGTGCAATAACGTTCGATGAATCATTCGTTTATAATAGCGAGGAGGATATCGCGCTAATTTGTTTGTGTTCGAATATTGCGGAATAAAAAATTTTGATTCGATCTGTAAGAGTTTTCGTGTGGTTTGAAAATTTGCGTGTTTACATGTTCGGAATTTTGTTGATTTTAAAGAGTGTCGTTTTGTATTAAAATCCGGCGGCATAGAATATGCAAATGAGTTTTGTACAAATCGAAATTAGCACCTCATATATCGCTTATTAGCAATTGTAAAAATTATTTTGCAAAGTTGTTTGATAACTGTAAACGATGAATATAATATATTTTCATTGAATAATATTATGCATAGAAATAATTTTGTCATAATGCATATTTATATTCTTATCATATGCGACCTCGCTACAGATAAACCGAAACGAACTTCCGAAAATGTTCACAGAATTCATAGAAACGAAAATAAACATATTCAAACACAATGTACAATCCTTCAAACAAATACAATAACATGCATAAATTTTCATGAAACAATACGGAAACGACACGAGAATGCAAATAGGCACGACATTCAAACGAACACAACTGCTTCGAAATTCTATACCATTAATGAGAAACTGAATTCATCATCAGCATCACAATAACAATAATTATGCTTGAATAAATTTCCAATATAGGTCTTGAACTTTCCAATAACCATCAAAAGTTCAACCATTTTTTCGATGTAATAGAATACGATTGTATTCTTTCATTACCTTATATTTTTTGAGAAATTAATATAATACATTCAAAAATTTTAAACCGTTTTAAATTTGAGTTATTATAAAAAAAATAAACATAATCATTTCTCGTGATTCTCGATTATCGTAATTATAGAAATAATAGCGAGGGCGTGTCGCATAATTTCGCACGCGGATAATAAAAAAATGAAGAATTCGCGATCGTACCGGAAATTCCTTTTACTGAAACCAGTTGTGGCCGTAACGGAACTCGTCTGCGATCCGTGGCCGGAGAAAGAACGAAAGCGGACCATGTCCGAAAAAATCAGCGAGCGATCGAAGGTCACGTGGTCCATAATGCGATGATTGATCGGATGATTTATCGCATTGAAAGAATCGAAAATATTTGATTATATATTTTTTTTAGAAAGAGTCTTTATTGTGTTGATTTTTCTACTCGTTCGACTACTTGAATGAAAAACGTTGTGGTTATTTTTTTGACTATTTGGTTTTATATGATGTTATTATTATAAATAAATTTTATGAATAAAAAATGTCGGTTGGAAAGAGAAAGCTGAAAGTAAGAGATGGAATTGTTCAAAAAAAATCATCAATATTTAATCGACCTGATATATTTCAACAATTCGAATGATTTTTCAAAAAAAGTTTCTCGGTGATTAATCGACGCGGCAAAATTTAGCTCAATCACGAACGTCCAACAACATTTCTATTTCCATCAAACTCCCGCCAACTTTACGACCGCAACCTTGAATTCCGAAAGATATATATCTCCGGATAAAAAAACCGCCGACGAAATTAGCAAAAGCGCAAAAAAAGACCGATAACGAAAACAAGTAAAAGACGCACCAGACCCCTTCCGGAACGCGCTCCTCGACTCATGTGAACTATGCGGAAAACCCATCGGAACTATTCGAGCTGAATGAACACACGCCAATTATAGACTTCTCGAACGCGAAAAAGAAATAGAAAATACAAAACGAGTTTTATAAACTGCAAACGGTCGACGGGTGAATCACACGAGGACCGCGAAGAAGAAGTCATTGGATGCAGCCGCGATCAGCTGAAGAATGTGACTCATAGTGACTCATAGACACCTTCGATCTTTGGATCTTGTTATGTTTGATAACGGCTTTCTTTGCAGATGCTCAGAAAATCATCGGCCTATATATACCAAATCCTCTTTTTACAAGGTTCTGAAATAACACGAAAGAAAAACCGATTTTTTTACATGGCGTAAGAAAAATTATTATTATGCCAATATTGTAAGATTCAGTGCAGGATATATTACTGTTATAATTATATGTATGTAATTATATTTAATAAATAAAAAAATTTGATGTTTTTTTAATGATTTTAAATAATGGAATTTTTTTTTATGAAATACATTTGGATAGAAGTTCTATCCAAATATACTGATGGAATCCATCTAAAAAATTTATATGGTCACCATTGATTTTTTTTAAAAGGGAAGTCTCTGAAACGTATGAAAAGAGGATTGGATGTAAAGTCAATAAGGGTTTCCCGTATTTGAATAAGAAAGCTTCTTTGATGATAAAATTTGGATGATTTGCAATCGCATCCTTTCATCTTTAAAAACTGACGATTTCAACGTTGTATAAACATTAGTATAATATAAGAATTCGATAAATATACATTTCACCTTGTCGCAGGTCACGCAAAGCCAATTAAACCAAGTTCGAGGCCCTTCAAAAAAAAAAACTCAACACAAATAGAACAACCTCAAACGATAAATAGACCAAATAATCGACCGCGATCCGACAGCTTTGACTATCTATAAATAAAACACCACAACCTCAACTACAGGTAGGGTACGACCAAATAGCTTCCGGACGTCCGGCATCCTGTATACGCGACAGTGACTCATTCTCCATATTAAATAATAAAAAAAGAACATAAATAAAACGGCTTGCTCATAGACTTCATTCAAGAAGTCGAGGATTTCCCAGAAACGTGCCTTCGGTTCGAGGAAAAAAGGACGATGCCATCAGACGTATGGGAGCGCTGACATAATCGCGATGATGCATTTTCGCATGTTGAGAATTAACAGTTGCGGTTTTGCTATTGGCGTTCATTCATGAGTCGGTCGTTCGCGAAAATGATTGTAGTTTATGGCGAAGAGACGTATGACATTTTGGCGAGTTCCTCAATGGCTTTTTGTGTGTGGAAATTTGCAGAATTGCGACGGAGATCGTGTCGAAATTTTATAAAGCAGTATTTGCGTTGTGTTCGAATTATTTTCGGCTTTTAATGAATGCGAAATTGAAATAACTTTTTGAATGTCTCACATCGGACAAGGACGTAGCTATCTTGATTTGAAATTCGTGCAAAGAGTTAATTTGCTCGGGAGAACAAATTAAAATATTTTGAATTGAAGGATTCGCGTACAAAAAAAAAATCTCGACATTCCGTTTGTTCGAAACGCTTCAAAATTTTCATTGTATTAAATTGAAGTGAACAAGCTTTTGAAAAATCCAATCGTTTCAATAATAAAATAAATTATTTTACTTGTGTGGGTATAATACATAATACATAT
>JAOXNN020000088.1:230303-262163 GCA_028571205.2 Hydropsyche betteni | reverse complement strand
TGCCGGCTTCGTCCGGAACATGGTCGTAAAACAGACGCCTGTGTAGTTTTCGAAGTACAAAGGGGAAAAAAAAGCGCGCGGAAACTATCGCGTTTGAAACTGGGCGTTTGATTTCGTTTGTTTATCTTGCGAGCTCAATTATCCGAATTGACAAGGTAAAATTTAATGTGTGTGTTCCTCTGTGTATAATGTAGTGTTTTAAGTTTTTTTTTTTAGTTTGAATCGCAAAAAACGGCAACAATAGAATTATTTTAGGAACGATTTGAATATTTAGAAGGCGGCGTTTAGAAGGTCACCATTTGTGATCGATAAAGCGCGAATTTTTAGCATTTAAATCAAGTTCTAGGTCGTCTCTTGGCGATATCGTTAAAACAAACAAAAATATATCCGTTTTTATTTATTTATTTGAAATCATAATTGATGATGAGGAAAAAATACAAGATAATCAACGAAACGAACATCATGACGACTCCGAGTGTTTTTCGCATCGGAATTCTCACAATCGGTTCGCAATTAATATAAATCACGATCGTATACCTTAATTGCGACGAATTAAAAAAAATTCAATCGATTTTCAAATGAAGTTGATCGAAACAATTTTGCGAATGACCTATTTTTCATCACCGATGCGTTAGAGATCATTTTTCAGCTGAACACAGCGACGAAGACTTATTTTTTTTTTCGCGAGCCAACTGAGCAAACAAGACCGCATCCAGCAACGGAAATAATGTCGACAAATAAACGCGATCGAGAAAAATCAAAATAACAAAACCGATCGAAGCCAAATAAGGAACGGGTCTCCTTAAAACGAGAAAATCCGTTTTCTGACCACAACGCCCCCGCTTCGGTTCTGCGACCTTACACACCAGCGGAGAGTTTCCAGCGGTGAAAAAAGAGACTCGAAAAGCAAAAAAGCGATACATAATTAAATTCATATTGTGTACACAATGGCGACTATACACCTGTGCGTAATGTGCCGGCTACAAAAAATATGCTAATTGACGACAGACCAAAATACTGGTGTTTCATGACGTGCAAAGTACGCGTGACGACGTGATTTCGCCTAATTCAAAATCAAAGATGTGTTGTTCGTTAAGATGTGATTTTTTGGCGAAGGAGAATATTTTTGATATATTTTTTTTTTAATAAAAAATAACGTCGTATATTTGCAATGGAAAGCTACTGTGAATACAGAGTTATTAAAAAAAGACCTGTTGCGAATCTAGATCGAAAATTTTCGTGGAGGGGTTAACGGTCCTCGCACAATACTGTTCTTTGAGAGCGTTTTACGCGTCGCGGCCAACTAATTGCTGTTTTGATAGCAAACGAGACATTGCCTCTTACGAAAGAGAAGTCTCTTCCGTTGCCGTTCCTCTGGCTTTGGTCCAGACGAAAATTCCTCGTTGCATCACATCGCAAACTGGAGGAACGACCTTTGATTTGCGATGCTCTATTTACCGCGAGAACCGTCACGAATCCAACCGTCAATATTAAAATCGTTTATTTGTTTCAGATAAGACACAATCGAGAGAAAGTGGGTTGCAACGAGGAAAAAAGCGCACACAGATCTCTGCGGCAGATTGCGAACGCGTCTCTTCGAAAATAACACATCCCGGCTCACGTGCACATTTTATTTCACAACGTTGAATAATTAATGATCCGCGGAAGGAGAAGGATCGTCTCAGTGCTAAATTCGGTCAGATGTCGTTGACACTGGGCAAACAAAGAAGTTCGGGTGCATTTACCATTTCGTATCCACGAAGATCTTCGTCGGAGTAACAGGGTCAAGAGAAACCGCCAGTTCAGGATTCATAGATCACTCAAAGCAATGGGACAATCGAAATCGTCTAGTCGTGGCAGTCACGAAGGACCTCGTTGAACCGAGTGGGCGGCTATTGATTCGATATTCTGTGAAGAATGCCACAATAACGCTTCTAAACATATATATACACATATATGACGTACGGAATGCTAATGGACAATCAACATTTTTGTCCCTAGTGTATAAACGATGTACATATCTGCAGCAAAAGCACAGTTATACGAGATAAGACATAACGCTGCATAAATGGTGTTCGATTTATTATATTTTTTGAAACGGATAGATTTGAAATTAACGTCTCGTCGACTTCCTCCAGCGGTAAAAATTAACATGAAAGCATTTACTGACCGTGAATGCACTTCTTTATTACCAGCCCGTCAATTATATGAAGAGTTGCATTCAGTACTCGACGAGTGGAACTTAAGCGTTTCCGTAACAGGATACGACAATAAACAACGAAGTGTTGTATGCGAAAGATACTGGAATCGGTTTTATTGTTGGTTTTTTATAGAACGAGGAAGTCCAGTCGGATTTATGCAACAAAATGGCCTTCCCACGCTGCGAACATCGTTGAGTTTTAACGCCAAAATCGCACGATCGGTTTCAGAAGGTGAAAGGAATCGAAAAAGGTCGGAATGAAATTATTCATCATTTTTTTTCGCGCACAGTATCCGCAATCTCAATTGCGGCTCGTCAAAAGAAAGATGTCGAATATTTTTACGGATCAATCATGTGTCCGTCAAAATTATTACATAATAAACGCAGATGACTGTTCAAAATTTCAAAAGTACTGTTAAGTAACTTTAAGTCCATTTTTATGACTGAAAATAAAATAAAAACGATGAAAATCATAACGTTCCGGCATTGTTCGAAAACATAATGCATTTCCATTATCATTCAAATGCAAAACACTAACTAGTTTATTGTCAAATTACTATTCAAATTGCATTCGAAATGGACATAAAAACACATCGCTCTCGTAACTATTATTCCATAACCGTCAATTATCTTCGAAAACTCATCGGATTCGAAAGTGAACCAAATCTGCATTTACGTTTTCGGGACACACCAATCAACAACAAATCGAAAATTACACCGTTTTCGAAAGCCATATTTCCAAGAAGCGATATAGAAATTCAACATTAGAAAGCACGCAGACAACCCATAGATCCTGATGAACTATGAACGCGTTGAATCGATTATCGTCCCAGATTTATACAGTGTTCGAAAGCGACCTTTAGATACGCATTTACGACATTCTGAACGATAAGTTTTTTTTAATAACAAGGCGTGTTGTACCTATGCGCGTCACGTACACGCAACACTTCTTCCTTATCTCGTCCACCATAAAATATCGGGTGTGTATATATGAAAAATAACAGTCAGAATCGGCGAAAAAGGCGGAATGATATCGATGAAGTGGTATATTATTGCGCTTTGCGTCATTGGAGCGCGGCTCCGATTTGCGTAAATGCGGTCCTTTGATACGCGCCGCTTTCGAAGGCTTCGCATAAACTAGGCATTGGAGTTTTATGGTTTTGAGTGCTTTAAAGAATTGATCGTCTTTTAACGACTTGTCGTTGGGAAATAGGCGATTGCCGAGACGCTGCGTTTTTAACTCCGTCTTAAAACTGTAATGGGTTCGTCAGATAGTTAAACGGGGGGAAATAGTATCGGTATTCCGAGAAGACATAATTTGAAAAATATGATCGTCAACTCAAGTGCGATCGTCATTAGGTTCATTACTAGATTTTTCAAATTCTTTTCGATCTTTCTTCGAATATTTTGGATTTGTTTATCTTCCATTCATTCGATTTATTTTTTTTTTTTGAAATATTAAAAAAAAGTCTCAAGTCTTTCAAGTCTTATGCAATCCTTATCCAATACCCTTCCAATCGTCATCCAATACCCTCCACATATGTATCATATATTTTAATGCCATTCATTCCACACAAGCAATCCTCATCAAACCTTCAATCTTACGCAATCTTTATTCAACACCTTTCCAATCTTCATCCAACGCACTCCGCATATATTTTAATTCCATCCATTCCACACAAATAATCTTCATCAGACCTTGCATTCTTATGAAATTCTCACCCAACACCATCTTCATCCAACACACTCCACATATATTTCAACTCCATCCATCCCTCACAAGCAATCTTCATCAAACCTCCGATTCTCACACATTCCGATTCCATCCACCCCCATTTTCTTCTCCATCTCTTATCCATCTCTCATCACCACTTCTCCATCTCTCATCCAGCACTCCAACCTACCTCAACGCGAACAATTGCGATTCAACACGCAACACTTCAATCCCCGATCGCATAAATCAGAACGGCTCAAAGGCGCCGCGGTTGCGACAACTGGGACACCGAAGGCGCTCGTTAGCCTACCCACATTCAAAAAGAGCGGCAAAACAGACCGATTCAAACGCGAACACACACACACACACAGCTGCACTCGCCCAAGACGACCAGATCGACGTGCCGATAGAGAAGCGACTACCGACAATAACGGCGATGCATTCGATTGCAGACTGCACATCGCTGTTTGTGCGCATCGTTTCGCATTATTAGTTACCGAGCGTTTTATAAACTGTGTCAAGCGGAGTTGTCGCAATTCGCTATGCAGCTTTTCCGAGAATCGGCGCTTCGAAATAGTATGGCAACCCAGTTTTCGTATCGTTTGATTGTTCGTTTTCGGATTCCGAACGGGCCTTTGGGAAGATGAGGATTTTTCTCTCGGAAGATTTTGTGTTGATTTATGAAATGGAAAACGGCGTCTTGTGTAAAATAACTCGATCGAGTTGTGTGCTTGAGAATTTTAATTTATATTTTGAAATATTGAAGTTATTTTTGAACAATTCTGTTATCGCTAATCAGTGACTCTAACAGACGTGAAAGATTTCAATCGAATGGTAAGACTGTGCGTTCACTTATCTCGTTTCCATATTAGGTAAACGTCTCGAAAATACACAATTGCAATCACAATCACTAGCATTAAAAAATATATCTGTGACGCAAATACCAAGTCAAACATACATATTTCCTTATTTTAAAAATGGAACATACTAGCAGGGCTGGTGCGAGGGATAGACGATCTAATTGTAAGTGTTCACCTAGAACACCAAAAAGTCGAAATAAGAGGGGAGCTATAATTATTTTTATTTTTAAAGTGTATTAAAATCGAAAAAATACAATCGCCGTATTTTTTTAGTAGAAAATTTATTGTTGTTTTAAAACAAAAATTTTAACCCAACTTCTTAATAATGGTAAAAAAAAAATATTATTTGGAGCTAAAAACCAAAAGAAAACTTGAAAGAGAATAAGACCTTCAAAAATACTCAATTTTTTTTTAGTTTCTATTATATGAAGCGTCAAAAACTGACAACAATTCGCCTCCACTACGAAATCCAAGAACAAAAAATACTATTTTGTATTTGTGTTGAAAACTGTAGTATTTATTATTGAAAATATAAATATTTTTTCATGTAATATAATGTAATATTGGTAAATGAGCGCAAATTTATTTTTCAACCGAGACATCATTCAACCTAGGGCCGGCCCCCTGCGTACTAGATATATTTTCGCGCCGACAAATCGACGTTAAACTACAGATAACACACACAAGGTTAACTCAAAATACATTGTAAAAAAAAAAATACATAAACCCAACTATAGACAGCTTATCTTTTCAATACATTTAATTATACATCATTCGGACTGTGTGCATTAAGTTTAATAACGCAAAAAGAAAACACCTAACCGAAATGATCTCACAACTTTTATATGCACCGGTTCAATCAGAAAAAAAACCTACCGCAAGAATCGAATACGGCCATATAAACATGACCAATGTTAGCAATAAGAAGAGAACGGGTTGACCCAGACCTTTGGGGCACATCCGTTTATCGAAAAAATCATCAGGACCGATCGATCATCGGACGTTTCACTTTCACCGCATTGTGTTTTAATACGGATTCGATGTGTGCGGGGATCGTGTATGTTGCAAATGTTAATTGCAGATTTTACAAAAGTGAAAGTATGCATAATGCGACCGTAACTGAAAATATTGGTGCGAAATTAATTTAACGCCTTCGAACATGATAGTTATGTAATAAAAAGTTTCGAGATTGAAATCGGATCGATTGATACCGTCATAGTTTCGATTAGATTTGATAATCAGAGAAAATTTAATGATTAATGTAATGTAAGTACTAATTATACGATGACTCGATAAGTATTTTATATTTATATAAACAGGAAATCAATTGCATCAATTAACAGTGCTCACGAAATGCATAGAAATACAATAACAGTTTATCTTTAAATTACAACTGAAATCAATGTCGACAAGTAACATTTTAACAATTAAAAGTAACCGATAAATATTTATATAAACACCCGAGTCAAAATCGATTTAATTCGACATTATTATCAATACATCTTATCTATGCTCGAACGGTAAACAAAAGTTAACCGACCGACGCGTTCAATATCGAAAATCATCTTTATACCACCTTCAACACCATAGAAAGTTATTCAATCGAAATTTTACCGATTTCAAAATTGACGAGCCTTCAGACAGAATCTGTGACGAAATTTCCCAACGAAACGTGACGTTTTTTCGCGTCGTCGCAAATCCGAACCGTTAAATCGTCAATAGTGGTCGACCAATGTTTTTGTTATTCATTTTATTGTGACAGCTGTTTAGATGGCCGATGGGCTGGCAGCACCTACGTAGAGACACCTCGCCATCAAAACAACTGCAAATAGTCTACATAATTATTAAAAGAAATAAATGAGACCGTTGACGCAAACGGGACGTTGGAAAAGTCAGCACCAATCGGACCAAAACCGATTTCGTTTAAAACAAATTAGCGCGTTCTAGAAGTTTCGATAATATTTTAAATTGCATATAATCAAAAAAAGATCCGTTTGAATAAAATACTGAATTTTTATTTATGTTGTTAATTATTTTTTTATAAATATGCGCGTAAATTTTAATTAAATTAAAAAAAAATCGATGAAAATAACAAATTATGAAATGTACGAGTAAATAATCATCGAAATTGTTTGAATAAAATCATTTTTTCATTTGGAAATATTAAAAGCGCGATGCAAGCTTCGCGCGCTTGCGTCACACGTTCGCTTCAGTGCAAAAACACATTAATGGAATCCATTAATAATATCGACTAACCACAAACTGAAGTGTGTCATTTTGATATTGTAGATAGCGCGGGAAAAAAATCGTGAGCTACCGGGGAATATTTCGCTCATCGATCCGATCGCGAAACATACGAAAAGAGTGTATAGCAAATAGCACAATTTAATTAATTAAACTCGAAGAAGCGATGGCTTTAATGGCCACGCCGCGTTACGACCATCTATTTTGACAGCTGTTGCCTAGTGAAAGAATTTCACCCGACCTTGCAAAAGACCGTAAAACACCTATCGGAATTCGATTCATCATCTGTTCCGAACTGTTATTGATTCGAAAACGTTTCGCGCCGAAAACCATTCTCGAGGAAAAGCCCATAATGAAATAACATTCGGTGCAACTTTCACTCGGAGTGATACATAAAATCGGCACGTACGCACATGACGATCGAGTAATGCAATAAAAAAATAATTACGTTTCGCACACATAAAACTTTATAGTATTTTATTATCATAGGCGAACTAGGAATCAGACAATTACCGTTTCTAAACCCATCCACATTACATATTATTGAGCAATATCGGCGTCGATTCGAATGCAAATTAAACGCCGAGGAACGGTACAATGCGAACTTTTTTCGCGCGCCATTTTGTTTTCCCCGGCCGAGTCACGTACGATCGCTGAACGGTAATTTCGCGATCGATGCACACACACTTTTCGGGTCTTCGACATGTGATTATGTCTAAAAACCATATTTCGGCGGAATGCAGAGATTAGTGCCGCGGTTATTCCGAGTTGTACGGAATTAGAAGCGTTTTTCGTGATCGTTTGCAGACGTCAGGAATTCGCGGCATGCGAAACCAACGCCGGGCTCGACCGTCAATAACAAAAGACCACGGTTTCTCTAAATTCTTCGATGTGTGTTCATATTCGTAATCTGTCCGGTGGTTATTATCCGTCGTCCATTATGCGCATTCTTAACATTGCATAGTTATTGTCAATGGATCCGGAATCGAATTACGCTCGATTATTGTGAATGCACGTAATTTGTTCGAAACGATTAGATTATTTATATTTATGGTATGATTTTGTTATTGTATAATATCATATATATCATGATGTTGGCTCTCGAATAAGATATATAGCTTAGACCGCCAATATTTGATGGGGAGACCTTGTCCTTCAGTGGGCACAAAAAGGGTCGACAATGATGATGATGATGATGATAATCCCCTATATATAATAGTGGATTTCTGTGTTTTCGTGTATTCGAATGACGCTCGCGACTTTTTATAATAATATGGTCTTTATGCATATACAGTTAACGTCTATAATATAATATGATGCTTATTACCTACTAACTAATGGCTTCGCCTATATGTCACAAAACAAATAAATGAACTATTTTGATTCTATTAAATATTAAATATTCAAATCGGGTACACATTTTATCGTTTTCTGTTTTTTAACAAATCCACAGCCGATGTTATTAACATCGTGTTTATTTACTAGTATGATATAAACGTGGGATTAAATTTTCGAATTTTAATCAACAACCTTAACATAGAATAAAAATCCATATTTGATACAAAAAAAAAATTATAATAAAAAAAACAAGTTAATATGAAATATAAGAGTATTTTTTTAAATAAAAAAATCAAAATTCACAATCGGAACAAACGTCAAAACTAAATTTTCCCCGTACCGCAAAAGATCATCAACCGGAAAGAACAAACAATAAACACACACTATTGCGTGACAGCCGCGGCGACGAAAACACACCCGCTCGAGTTTCCACGTCGAAAACCTCCACGGCCGCCACCTTACCTTCCCGGTTCCCCGAAATTACCTTGAAAGGCTGAAAGATGTGTCGGCCAGAGGCCGGCGGCGCAGGCTGCGACGGCATCTTCGTGATCACCATAACACCGTCCTACAAGGAAAACCTCCTACGAAACGGGAACGGGACACTTCGACGACACAACTATTCCTCGAGCCGCCGACGGCAGCATCCGACGACCGAACCGGAACCGAAAACATAAACCGGAAAACCGAGGTCGACGAACATCGGCGTGGGCGAGCGCGAAAGCCTCGTCGACGTCCACGAAATGACTGAGCTGCCGTCGGCCGCGGCGCCAAATAATACCTCGATCCCCACTACGGGTTTGTGTGCTGCGCTTCTAAAACTTTCGATTATTTTTATTTTTGTGGTGTTTCGATAGCGCGATGAGTGTTGAAGAATATCGGTGTTGAGTCAGATTGTATTATATTTTGTGTGACGTTTTAGGTAAATTGTGTTTGAATACGGATTGTCTAGTTAAGGTATGTTTCAATAGACGAAAATATAATTTGACTGGTTCTCGCTAGTTAAAGTGTATTTTCAACTTGATAGTTTAGATATTTGAAAAGAATATTTGTATTAAACTATATGTATGTGTATTTTACTTTTGATTATTGAAAAAATTTTAATGATAGAATAATCTCAACAAGGCATTCATCACAAAAATGTTAGTTTCGAGTCCATATTAATAAACATGTGAGTTTAATGGCCCATATTAGTGGAAAAATTAAATTTTTATGCAATTATAATCATATCGCCAATTTATTACAATCTTAATAATGTTAATTTATCGAAAATAATTTAAAATTTAAAAATCTTTAAAAAACTATTAAAATTTTACTTAATTACATGATGTAACTAACTCGACTCAACAATATTTATCGTTTTTGTATTTTATCTTCATTTTTTTCAACAATTCAGGAAAGATATACAATCTAGATTTATATTACATTTAACTATTAACTATAATCATTCCTCTCAATGTTTCAAATACTAAATAGTGCGACTTCGAGACGGTTCGCCGGAGGTATTGGCAACACCGGCTTGTTAGTTGAAGTTAAAATACACATTGTCTGACTCTGGCTAATTAAATCATATTTCCATTGTGTCAGAAAAAATAACTACGTAGGCTAAAGAAAATATATTTTAACTAGTCAAACTATATTTTAACTGAGAAGTACACTTTGACTGTAACATCGACATCATCATTTTCGACCCGTTGTGTGTTCATTGCAGGAAAAGGTTTCCCCATCAAATATTGGGGGGTCTAGGCCAGGTCTCGGCAACCTATGACCCGCTATCCAAGTGACCTATTAGATTAATTATTAATTATTTTCTCAATAAAATTTATAATATTATCCACTAAAAACTGTTTCAAAATATACTTACTGACCCAAAACACTTCATAAGAGTCACATTTTGCTTCTGACCCACAGCCAAAAATGGTTGCCGAGACCTGGTCTAGGCTATATACCTTATCTGTGAGCCAACTTCGTATCGATAAGGGACATGTACCATAAGAGACAATCCGTCCATGCCAACGGAGGAGGCTCTCAGACCAATACGCAAGTTCATGAGCTAGACTTTGAAGTCCCTGACTCTCCACAAAGCAAATTGCAATGACCACCCGGGAGGCAACGAGATAAAGACTGAGAAAACTGCGCCCTCGCTGACTACTTTTGCCATCGCAATAATCACCAGTTTGACAGCCGAAACGAGACCATTGGTCTTACGTGGCTTAGGCCTCGGTAAAACACACGTCATAGGCCTATTGAAGAATATACCGAATCATTTTTTTTTAACGTTCCAGAGTCGTGTGAAAAAACTAATGGTGACCATATAAAAGTTGGAGATAGGTTCCGTCAGTATATTTAGATAGAGCTTCAATCCAAATGTACTTTGCAAAAAATGTGTAGGTAATGTCAAAAAATACATTTTTTATTTATTTAATAACTATGATTATAACAATAATTGCTCTGTGCCGAATCGTACCATTGTAGTATGATAATATATTTTTCACCATGTAAAAAAATAATCGGTTCTTCTTCTTTGAATTGTGTTATTTCGGAATCGTGTAAAAAGAGGATTGGGTGTAGTTTTTTTGATGATTTCATCATAATATTTGCATTTTTATTATAATAATTACAAAAAAATTTATAAATCATTATCGACACGTTGTGTCCACTGCAGGACAAGGTCATCCCATGAAATATTGTGGGTGAAGGCTATATAAATTTATAAATAGATTGATAATTCGATCAAAATATATTTTTATCATCACTAAAATATTTTGATTTGAAATGTAAACAATTTTCGAATTAACTAGAATAGATTAATTTTATATGGTAATAATTTCTAAAAATTTTCAATATCAAGTAATAAATTTTTAGTCAACAAATAGATGTGTAAATCATTAGCTTAAAAACTATCGAAAAAAACCGGAAAAATTACAAGAAGGTATTTTTTAACATGTTCGAACTCCTAAATAAAACCTTGTTTTACAGAACATTATATAAATATTGTGATGATATAGTCAAAAATACTGTAGATTTGAGTTATATTAATTGGAGAAGAGATGAAATGTGAACGTTTATTGTAGTAATATGCTGCTTGGACGATGGTTTTACCTAAAATGACCGAAGATCTTTATGCTTCAATATTATCGAAAATTCAGATAAAACGTAATGATATGATAAAGGTAAGATAAGATAAGAATTCTTAAAAAATCATGAAAACTGAAAATCATCCCTCATTAAAAGGTCGATGGCCCTCATTCGGAGTTATCAAATAACCTCATAATTTCTCACATCTTTGACATAATAAGTAAATTAATTTCTCCAATATATTTAACCTGTTGTTACATAGTAAATAAAAACAATAAGATTGTTATGAAAAACTAAAATAATTTTCTTACATAGTAATTTTTACAGTTCAATTCAATCGAATTTTTACAATAATAACTAAATTCAATTTATATAAAATACTCGTTTTAATCTATGGTGGATAAATACCTGGGGGGTGGTTATTTTCACGTGGGGAGGGTTATTGTCCGAAGGGTTTCGTCCGGGAGCTAAATGACCTACAACCATTCATAATACAACAATAAATAGGTTCACGAAAGAAATTAAAAAATGAACAAAGTGCCGCAAAGCTATGAATCATTTGTTTTAAAAACAATTTGAGAAGTTGTGGAACGCGTAGGTCGAAAGACTCAATGTTTGTCAACGGTTTTCCTGCTAAAAGAGAAAAAGACCTGCCACAAGAAACCTGCCCTTACCAAACACGGCGATCGTGCGCATAAAACACGCAGAAAAGCATTAAAGGATTATGTGCCCTATATGTTCACTTTTTGCTATCTATTGATAAAAAAAGATAATCTAAGATACGGTACGGAGAAGAAAATTTACAAGATTTAATATTCCGTATTAAAAAAACCAAAATATACATGTAAATGTGAGAACTTGTAATTCTATTGAAGTGTAATCAAAATATAATGATGAAATCGAACGAAATTAAGATAACGTTAACATAGCAACGAGTTTGTCGATGAAAATTTTAATTGTAAATATTTCACAATTTGTCACTATACAAAATCATTTTCTAAATTTTATTTTGTAATAGTGATATTTTTTTTTTGATACTACTGCCCTAGTTACGAAATTTTGTTATTTTTCGCAAAACAATCAAACAATTTGTAATTTTTTTTATGCTGAAGACGTAGTAACTGAATTTTATTGGGATTAAATACAAACCGATATAAACTGGTCTTTTTTCATTAGTGCCCCGATTCCATTTTCAATAAATTGCAAACACGAATTGAATTATCTTCCCACAAACATACAGCAAATTATTTATTAGCGTTTTGACCCTCTCTTGCGCAGTTTAGCCATAAATTTAGAAAAAAAAACTCTTCAAACATTACACACAGCATAATCGCATCCTTATAAAGTTATTTGTATATTATACGAAAAATTTTCCTCGGTGCAACTCAGTGACAAAAGAAGAAGCCTCGGAAAAGAGACGTGAATCACAAACATACGTGGGAAGACACTTTTTTAGTCATCGACAAGAACAATGTTAGTCAAATAAAACCGACATTCATTGTTTGTTTATTCAAATCGACTAACAAGTGTTGCATAACAAGAATCCACCGCGAAATTCGTTACGTTATTTACGCTTGATGAGACTACGAGTTAAATTTTACTAGCTGTTTTATAAATTTAGTTACCTTTTCTATCAAAACAAAAAAAATACCTGTTTACCTGAAAAGGGTGATTTTATCTATCTTTTCAAATCAGTTAAAGTAGGCAGGTATAGAATATTGCATTTCTAAATACTTTCAATGCTTTAACTTTCTCAGTATATGTTGTTTCAAAAGATTATCCTTAGATATGAAAAAATACGAAATAAAATCTTTTCTGATACAAAAAAATCAATCATAATTCCCATTCTGTACGAAAAAATCTTTGAAAACAAACACTATTCAGAAATAAACAGAAATTCTCTGCAAAAAACCGAATCAGACCACTTTGATCTCGCGAGCTAGTTGACGCTCGGCGTTGCTTGATTTATAAGCATTTTCACATTTGCAGCATCTCAATATTTAGATTTTGAACCGTGAAAAAGTCAAATTTACAACCGGCAATGTTTCAAAATATCAAAAGAGGACATTTCGGGGTCTCGGCTCGTAATTGGATCTACCAGCACTTCTAAAAATGTGCAAATGGACTACTTTGCGCCATGAATTGGGTAGCCAAGCTGTCTGGCGAAGTATACACAATGTTCAAAATTATTATAATTTCTGTTATGCTGATCTAAGGAAGTCTCGAAAAGTGTCGGGTCAAAAATATATTCAGCAGTAAGCGAATCGTTTCACCTGTTCGTCCGAATTTTTTGCCGTTTTGCATTTTTTTTTTTGAGACGTCCATTCGTGGAAACATGTAAAAATTCAGCACGCATTTTTCGAATGAGAAATTTGAAGATATAGCAAACGAGAGTGAACTTCGAACCGCTTATTATTAATTTTATTAAAGTGAATTCAATTTTCAACACGCGTCGAGGACGCTTTCAATATTATTTATTAGTTCCGCAATATTTTTAGTTACACATACGTTTTGTTTTGATAAATCGCAATCGTACTCTTATTTATAAACTTTGCAACAAGTAAAACTTTTAAATGGACGATCTTATTGACACATTTATTGCTATACATTATAGTTTTTTTCTGAAAAGCGCTACAATTCGAAAATCGACCAAGGATTATCATTTCGAAATAAACCGTGAAAAATTCATATTCGAATATTATTTTTTCAGGAATGTATTCAAATCTCAATTAGTATTGAATACCAAAACTACTTTGATGAACAAAACACATGTTAGAACCACGAATAAAGATCCATCAACGACATAAATCCATCCCACTCACAGCATCACTAAATAGTTTCGTATGTCCAAAACAAACACATTAATAAATTCAAATCAAGCAGTACAATAAAGAAAATCGAAACCCATCAAATCCGTTCAATTATACGTTAAATCAGAATTAATAAGATCAGATACTATTTGCATTACCGAAAAAGGAAACGATTCAATTTAATACAAAATAATAAAACAAAAATTTATACATACATCCCAAATCAGTCTGTAAATATCCACAATTTTCACGATTGTAACACGTGTGTGCTGAATCCGGAAATTAAATGTATAAATCTTATCCTCCTCCATATTCACTGAATCCAAAATCATATCCACTAACAAACAACGGAGACACTTCGTTGCATCACTTTTCCACCAAATTTCTATTAATAACGACAGTTGCAAACGAACTGAATACATAGTGGAAAATCGACGAATTTATAAACTGAATTTGCTCGCGTCGGCTAAAATTTTGCGCAACGCTCCATATAAATCGAAATATGCACGAAAAACTGAAATTTGCACGTCGTGCTCCGATTAGGGCTCGAAGACGAATGTTGGACGTGAAAAAAAAATTCATAACAATAGACAAAAATTTAAATTCGGACGAAGGCGTGCAAATTGGTACTAATGCGAAATGTTTTGACACGGCCAAAATGTGTGCAATTGTCTAGCGAATGTGGGCGGATGTTTTCGGAGAAATTATGCTATTATAAAATATTGATTAATTTTTCCGATCATTTCAAAAATAAAAATCACATTTCTGAAAGCTTCATATATTTTTTCAGTTTATTCGAGTATCATTATTGTATCAAGATTTGTATTTTGATCGAGAATTCGGGTCAATGGTTTGAATTCGTTTATTCAACCCTAAAAAAATGTTTATTTTATAAATTAATATTTCATACCGGTTATTTACCAGTATTGATCAAATAAATGTAACTCAAGTTCATTGTATATTGTTCTACTTTCGCAATACGATAATATTGCATATATATATTGAAAAATTATTAATTAATTTCGAATTTGCGAAATGCAAATTCTTCACACTGAATTTAGATGTATTCGATGTATAATTTCAATGCAATACAACAATATTAAATTTTAAAATAAATCGCAAAAGATTAAGCAAATCATGTTCATTAAACTTTTCTGGAAAATCCGTTCCGATATGGAAAAACGTGATGAAAAAATACAACATGAAAAGAATTCATGCAGGAAACCGCCCATAAACGACTATCACAATGATGAAATTGCAAAAAAAAATACGTAAATGATTCATCGATTCGAACGCAGATGAGAAAATATTTTCACGCCGATTCAAATTTTACTGCACTTTCCTCGAACGCCGCTGACTAATTCAACAAGTAATCGAAGCCTTTTTTTAGCGTCGTGCACGTTTTTCCTATTCTACGTAGTCTTATGTCATGTTCTGTAGATTATTGTAATAGCTAAATATTATAGAAGATGTCGTAAGACCGATCGTATTTTGGTCAGAACTAACATTGAATATTTGTTCGTATGAGAAGTGGAGGCTCGCCACGGGCGGTGGCCGATTCGAGATGTTTTAAATTATTCACACGTTAATCTTTGATTATTTTAAAATATTGGATATAAATAATGTATTCGATGATTTAATTGTCTATAAGATATGCTTGATTGGTTTAAAATGCTTTGAAAAGTTGATTGATAACGAAATAGTGCGAAAAGCTTTTTAATTTTTATATGGGTAATATTTAGTATTGTTAATTTTAGAAAACCGAACTTCTTAAATATTTTCGGAAAATCGTGTAAATTTAATTAATTTGAGAACTGCTGCAATTAAATAAATTCTGTTTCAATAAATCATACATGACACCTTAATTTCTAAGCAAATTTAAAACGTTCTCAAATATTTTGTGTACAAAAGTGATATGTTGATAATGTTCCAAAATAGAACCATGAATTATAACATTATTTAACTTCATATTATACTATATACATCCGCCTTAACACTACAAAAGAGTTAATTTAAAAAAAATACAATATATTTCAAATCAAAAAAATATATATACAACTACACAAAAACGGCCGAATCTAAAAATGCTCAAACACCAACAACAAACAAAACCGAACATTTTATCTCGCCAAAATCGTCAAAAACACTATTTGCAATGACTAATCGACCGAACCGATCTGAAAGCAAACAGATCCGTGAAAAAAATGAAAAAGACCAACAACGAAGCGTTATCTTCGCGACGCGCAATCATCATTGTTTCTCGCGGCCAACAACAAAGCGCCCATGCATTATGTATACGAAGTCCAATAAAGCGAACAATAAGCACAGAATAGAATACGTATATAGCGAATAAAAAAACGTCGAATGCACTACTCCTACGTGGTCTCGATTGTGCGAAGGTCTCGAGGGCCGAGCTTTTGCAGGTTGACCCGCGAAGACCTCTCGGTTCGAACGAAGGTTTTATTACGCGAAAGGCGATAAGCGAATAACTCGATAAGTCGTAACGTAAACGTGCCGAGGAACGACGGTTTTTATGTGAACGTCTTGGAACTTTTCGAAACGATCGACGCCGGTAATAAATCGATGTCGAATGAGATCCATAATAGGGTCAAACGCGATTAATGTATGGTGTTATACTTTCGAGAAAATTCAACGATGTGAATCGCATAATGATCAATAATCGGTGATGAGTTCAATGTAGTATGGAAACGTTTAATAATCTATATATAATAGTGGATTTCAGTGTGTGTGTGTTCGTTCGTTCGTTCGATGAGGCTGGTGACTTTTTCGCGAATATGGTCTTTATGTGTATACAGTTAACGTCTATAATATGATGCTTATTACCTACTGCCTCTGGTTTTGCCTATGTGTCGTAATTGTGACAATAATAAATGAACTGGTTATATTAATTAAATATTAAATATTCAAATCGAGTACGGGCATCGGGCAGCCGATGTTACTACTGACTTTGCCATTCCAATTTAGTCTGTATTCCCGTAAAAAAACGGCTATAATCACTATTTACATAATTCTCGAGCTGGAAAATCACTAGCTCCAACTTTAGTCTTTATGGTCATTATAATAACGGCTATAATCGCGATAATAAACAAAACGATTGTTGATTATATATAGGGGATATTATTCCGTATTGGATGAAGCGATTGATACTCCAAAGCGAAGTTTTGGCGATAATTGAATATTTTCAAATTTTATCGTTTTCCGTTTCTTAACAAATTTCTATTTTAATTAAAAAAATTGACACTATATTGTGTTATCAATATATTTCTTCAAAATTTACATTCACAGCCGATGTTATTAACATCGGGCCTATATACTATTTAAAATAATAATAAAAATTTCAACGTACTATCTGTAGTAAAAAAAAAAAACAGAAATAAATAAAGTTTAACAGTCGTGTAGTATTATCATTACCATATAGGGTTATTACGAAAAAATTAACACATGTGGGATGTGCGTATACAATAAAATATAAACAGTGAAGTAATCGGGAAATCGTCGAAGTGTCTAACACGCGATTTTCCAAGAAAACCGATCGTTCCACTACCGTTTTGTGCAAACAGTTCGCGCTTGTTTTGTCGTTCGAGCGACATTTGCATATGTACGATCTCACAAAGGATTCCATCTCGATAAAAATCTATCTTGCACATGTCTAGAGTTGCTTTGTTCGAAAAAAATGATTCATTCGGGATTCCAGCCGCGTGCCTTCGCGATCGAAACGATTCAAGTCTCGAAACTTTGCGGTTTCCTTCGAAAAGTAGGTTGAGTTTGCATCCTTTTCGAAATCGATTCGAATTTATTCAGCCGGGGCGATTTGAGGGGAAATCTATGTTTCGTGTCGAAGGAAAAGTCATCAGTAAGTGAGTCTCATTTAAAATTACCTAAACGTCATAATAATTATGCTAAAAATATTTTATGTGGTTTACAGTAATAGAATTCTTTTGCTGCTGATAAACAAGTTTAATTAAAAAACATATTAATATAACATTGAGATAAGGTTTGTTACATTAATAAAATGTGGTTTGTACTGGAATTAAATTTGAGAGCTTATCGAACAACCGCACTATCATCGTAATAATTTTTATTTATGTTTCATAAGAGTTTACGAAAATTGTCTCGTATGGTACATTATGATCGGGATCAAATTTGGCGATGTGGGCAGTCAATTTATGTCAGTAATTAAAATGTTTATTACCTTCGGACATATAGAGTTTTCAAATGGTCGTGATTTTTTCGACCTTCGAACATATAATATGTATGCAGAATACTGATGTTTTTATAAGATAAATGCACATATTTGTACATGATTATAAAACTCCATATCACACTATAAATTCACAGTTTTCTATTAAAGCAAACAGTCGATATATCGATAAGAATTTTAATGTTTGTTTACATAAAATCTTCGCATTTACAACACATATAATAATGACTAACATAATTTTCCATCACTTTACAACGTTGGACATTGAAAACAATAATCGACATGATCAATTTCGATCTGTTTCAACCGCACAAATAGGTTTTTCCTTCGTGTTCATTCATAAATTGGACTCGTACGTATTCATTCATGAATTTTACTCACGCGAACGATGATTCACAGTCGTTCAACGCCAACAATTTCACTACACAAACACGTATATAATACGCATACTTCTCTGAAAATTTAATCCGTGAAAAAAAATGTAGAACGAGTCACAATTGTAAAATACAAACCTCGTATAAACAATATCAAACATCCGTCAAGCGGTTGTTTAGACAAGATTTAAATTTTTGCAAGCGCGGGGAATCTTTTTCGAAGAAAACTGCCGCACTTTCCTCATAACTCGGGAACATTGGAAGGAAAGCAAAAATGGGAAATATCGCGATTTCGAGAATAATTTATTGTTTTATAAATAGTGCGCGGTTATAATGAATTTGCACAGTGTGAATGTGCAAGAAGATATTTCTGGTGTTTACTCGCATTACGCATAACGATGATGATAAGGAAAAGTATGGAAACGTTACCTGAAAAGCGGTTTTTTTCATGTATTAGACTCACCTGAAACAATAAAATGGGCATTTATAAATAAAAGAAAAAATGTCAACATTTCATTTCTGTGTTTAGTTTTGGAAATGTGCTTCACGTTTATACGAAATGACTCAAATGAAATAAAATTGCTGTCGTTATCAATTGATGATAAAAAAATTTAATACCTACTCTCAAATATTATTTTGGGACTCCCCTTTTTTGTATTATTTTGTAAACACAGATTTTACAATCATTCTTTAAATACAAAAAAAAAATATTCATCTCGATATTTTCCGATTTTTACATCAGCGAATATTGACATGTGTTTACACGAACCCGGAAAATCCTGCATTTCAAAATAGGATTTCTCAAATATACATTTGTCATTTATTTCAAACGAAATACACAAGTCGAACACTAAAATACATTTCACAACATCACATTTCATTCACCCTTTACAAGCGAACCATAAAACATCGTTCTTCCAAACAAAAATCTGAAATCGAAACTCAAAGAATCCATTCCAATTGATACCAAAAAACACAATCTAACCGATAAAACGAACTTAAACACGAAACCAATTAACTGTTACGTGTACATATAAAAGTAAAAAATATATCTTATCATCGTCGATTAGAACTTCCTCTAATTATAAGTGAATAAGCCGTTTGTTTTTGATTCACAACGGATATGATCTTGAATATTACTATAATACGATAATCGATTGTCCCCACGTCTGATAACCCGATGATTCATGATGATCTACATTCACGGTGGACCGCGCCTCAAGAGAAAACATCATCGAGTTCTTGGAATGGTGAGTGAGTCATGATCGACTACCTGAATGTGGAGTGCGCATCTTGAGGAATTCCACGTGTGGTGGTTGTGAGGGTCGGTGGGAAAAAATGTTGAATTTAATATGGATCTGTGTCGGTATGTGGATAATTATGATTGAGAAGTTTGGTCGGAAAGTTATTGATGGGTTGTTTTAATGAGAATAATTGCGGTCGTATCTTCGAATGCGATAAACGAACTTTTGTGTTCGCGGAATTCAAAACGTAATCTCGTGTTTGAATTGCGCTATTTTAATAAAAACTGTATTTGAATATAGTCGATGAAATTGATTTTAGCTATAATATATTAATTTTAATTATAATAGTGTTTAAAAATTTTATTAATATATTTTTTACTGTAATAAACATATTACATACATTTTGCAAATAATCAATTGTGAAATTAAATTTTCCAACTAATCTACTAATTAAACAAATTAAATTGGTCATTAATTTTCCATTTCGAAACCAGTTAAAATTATAAAGAATGCGAACACAATTTCACATATAAAAAAAAATTTACATTTCCAAAAACAAATTGCGCAAAATTCATTGATGTATTACATTAACTTGCCCCGGAATTTCAAATATACCAAACAAATCACGTATTAAAACGAGATACAAAACACAATAATAACTCAAAGATAACCAAATCCGACCGCGCAAAAAAATCAATCATTCACAAAACCTACATGGCCAAACTGAGACAGACCAACTCGCATCAAACACAACAACTTAACAACTGAAACGAAACCACAACAACCCACACCATCAGCAAGATCCTCGAGCGCCGATCGACGCCATTTTCGAAACCGATACGCGATTCCGAACCGAGATACGAACATAATAAATGCGCATTATGCACATTTGTCCGGCAAAACCGTGTCCAATTTATTATCTGAGCCGTCCTCGGATGTGATAAATAATATTTTCTATGGCGTCTCAGCGGCAAAACGCGATCCTTTTTACCGAAGCTGCGTTCGTAAGAGCGGAGAGTTCAACGCATCTATGCCGCTCATTAATATTCATGGGTTTTTAATAAGCGAGAATTGAATTATTCATTTGTGAATCATCGATTGTTTTTGTTTCAGTTTCAACGGAAATTCGTGGTGTTTGATTGATTGAAAAAATTTGGTGATCGAATCTTAATTTTTATTTTTAATCAAGTGTGAAACCCGGTAACGTTCGAACCACTTAATAAACCGTTTGATATTATATTATAATATTAGATTTCTAAAGATGTCTTTATGAATATTGCATTTGCGTGTTTCTCTCTTTGCCCACGCATCGCAAACCCACAATTATTATAAAATATTAAGGAAGTCGGAGTGTTAAATTGAAGTTCACACGGAATATGACTATCGAAATGACCCTAGCTTTCTCTTCGTTGTACATTTCGAAAACGTAACATTTTTGAATGCATTCACTGCATACAAATCGAATTAGGCGATTTCACAAAACGGGCGACACTTTTCCGATTGTTTCAATCGCCATATGCTGAAAGTTGACAAAAACATGAACATTGGCATGATTCTTCATTTTGCAACAAACCACCGTATGAATTATTCAAATTGTGTGAGAAAAAACGCTCGAGTGATTCAATACAATTTTTCATCGCAATATTGCAATCGTAAAAGTCAGTAGGATTTTACTCGGATGCATAATGCCAACATTGTATAATACGAGCTTCGACTTTGGGCACTCGTCCCTTTGATGGCCCTTCATAAAAGTAATGGAATTTTCGTTGCGAGTGATTAATGTCGAAAGATCATCGTCGAGAAAAAATATTTATAAAATCACGGTGCTCTTTACGATCGCATAATTCAAAAATTTAAATACGCTCGGCGAAAAATGTATATAATTTTTGGCCGCTTCGAATTCGCAATTCTTGAGAAATTTAATCGAACTATTATATTAAATGTTTTAAAACGTCAACAAGACATCCGGTTTATCGTCAATTGGGTTATGGACGATGATAACATGAATATTTCACTACTGACAAATGAGGTAAAATTGTGAAGATGATGCATTTGGCTTTGACATATATTATAATAATAGGAAATTTCCTTATAGCGATGGGTTTTAAATTAATCCCATTTTGAATATGGTTTTTTATTAGGAAAATTTACTGATATAATTACTGCATAATTCAATGACCACCTGTAGTTAATTTAAATCCATTACGACAGTCAATATTTTAAGATTATGAATCAAATTTATTAAATTAATTGATTACTAAAATTGAAATTAACTAAAAACGTTTTAAACTCGAATTATTATTATTTAACTAAAAACTATTAAAATCATTAATGACATAAATAAAATTCTTTGAAAAAATCACGAAAATTCAAAGAGAAACTATCGACAGTAACGATTAAATCGACACATGCCCTCACACGCGCAAAATCAAAATAACATCAAAACGTTATTAATAACATATAAAATATATACATTCAGGCGATAAATTACAAACAGCTCGTATAATTTTATAATACACTTATTGTCTCGAAACGAATTACAAAACGCCCACGTGCCGCATTAAACACAAGAGCAAAACGATGTTTTGTCGTATCGAACACGCATAATAATGTCCATCTTTGATAGATGACATTTAAGCAGACGATGATAATTAGTAGCCTCCGGTATTGAAACCAGTCTTTTTTTGAGTCTGCGGGTTAAATTATTTTCCACATAAATAAATTGCGACGTGCCGTATTGTATGAAGAGTGCAGTATCAAAACTTTGTATCTCGATGAAAATTTTCTGTGATTTATGCATTCGATCTTAATATTGATTTAAAAAAGACTTGGTTGTTTTATAATTATTTTTTAATGACGATAGAAGTGTATAACAATAACCAAATCAATTGATCCGATAAAAATATAGCTTTGAAATCGGTTCATAAACATCAAATGTAACCAATTTGTAAATTTCGGTACTGAACTCTTCGGTTTTTTTTACCTAAATCGTAGCACGGGCTCAAAATAGAGAAAATTTACATGGAGTGATGAAACACCACAGATTTCCTAATAGAGCCTAAAAAACACACGCATCGTGGGTGTTTGAGTATCGCGTTTTTTTTTTTCAATTCAGGTTTATTTTTTTCGGAGACCATAATTCAAACAATTTTTCAATCAGAGCCACTCCCTACAGGTTTCGAAACGTAACGAATTTTAACACGCTGTTTTCCGTTTCGAATTTTCGTTTTACGCTGATTTAATTAACGCTTTTTTTTATTCGTTTACGTATTAAGGTTTCGTCCTACGCGTTTCCGTTCTGTGCGAAAATACCGCCTTGAAGTCAAACTGATCATGATGGATATTGATTGTTTCCATAAAAGCGAAACGAAGTGCATTGGCATTGGGAAATTTAATTTTTGTATTTTCCCGATATTGTTCCTCGATCATTTAAAAGTTAATTCATCGCACGTATTTTGGTGTGCAAATTGTTATATCAACACGCCTATTTATTTAAAACTAAAATAGAAGAATAAATTCATATACCGATAATGTGATAGGTAAATTTCGGAAAATACGTGACGATTTAAAATAAGATAAAATTCAAAAGCTTCTAAATATTTGGAAAATTCGAGATATTCACAACAACACATACATCAAATAATAATATTTACGACGGTTTTGTAATTGAACATTTCACCAGTCTTTCAGGAGGCCGGTGAAATATGCGTTTATTGACAGAACCGAAACGTTCAGCACAAAGAAGCAAAGCTTACATTTCATGCGGACAAATTGCATTTACAATCCGACGTTTATTTTGCAAAACCTTACCAAGAATTGATATTCGCATATTTTATATTAATAGAGTGAAGCGAAACTTGTTCGAAGCGAAAATAGCATGGGGTCATTCGGAGCGAAACTTTATTGAAAATCATCCGCTGAAACATTTTATTTATTATTTTTAGAATTTGCTAGAATACGCTTTAAGTTTTGAGTGCTCAAATCAACGTCAACCGATCGTCAATAAAATAATAAAAAGATAAAATTCAAAAAGTTAACTATATTTGCTCAGCAAGTGACGCACTAGTTCTTACGGCACTTGAATATTGAACCCAAGTGTGACGTTGAAAAATAAATTTTCCTAGAAAGTTCCTGTTTTCGTATACCTACGTTATCAAGATGATTCGTATAAGGTTATGGAAATTCGAAAGGTTAAGGAAAACCTCGAAATGATCACAAGTTTAAAATATGCAAATAAATGCGTAAAACGTTACAGAACATACCAACGAAAAAAGCACCACTCAAAATAGAATCGAATCACTCATCGATATCGCATTTATTTATTACATACACATTATCGATAACATCAATTTGCTTATATTTACAACAGTGCCCATACAAAATCACAACAAAAATCTAACTAAACAATTCAACGAAACAATTATTATCATTCATTGAATTTCCCAACACTCCAGAACGTCTCCAACAAACCATACAACAGACATAGCCAAAACGCGCAAGAATTCCCCATTGTCTTCGTCCACTTAACAGTGCAAAAGGGGCGACGTCCTTTCGGAAATTTCGGACTCTAACAGCCACTAGTGGGTGCCACCAGAATATAAACTAATGACCGCTCAAAAGCACCGACTTTGATCCAGATGGACACCGAGATTCGCGTATATTATATCATTGTGTGATTCACGTGTCTACCCGGGATACGTGGGTGACGTGTCCCGTTTGACAATTGGGATATTATGACGAATTGGCTATGACAATGTCCGTTTCGGTGCGTATTTTTGACGTGGAAATTTATTTTGGGCCGAGTCGAGGTGATAGAGTTTTATAGGATTGTTGAATCCGTGATGTCGCGAGTTGATTGTTTATGGAACGTGGATGTTTTATGTAGCGCAGTTGATTGATTGTGTATATTATACGAGAAGTTGTATAAATGTTGCGTTGAAATATGTATTATATGATTTTCTGAACTTGTAGCGTCGGGGGCAGAAGGACGTATTTCCATTTTCAGATGTGCTGATGAGTGATCTTTCATAGGAATTTTCTGGGGAAAAATGAGTTTTGACATGAGTTGAGTACAGGTGCAGGTGCAGATTAAGAGTGGCTTCACACTCCAAAATCGACCTTTTACAAATTCAATTCAACATTTTTTAATTGATCCATTGAATTGACAAATTGAATTTCATTTGTAAAAGGCTAAATTTAGATTGTAAAATATGTATGAAACCAAAAATTCAGACTTGAAAAAAAAAAACCACATAAACGCTAAACCGTTTATTATTCATATTATTACTAACCATCTCATAATATATTATTAGTATGAAATTAATAATAATTCTATGACTAATTTAATTAAAAGAAATATTAATACTTTGGAATTACTTAATTAAAAAAAATATTAAAAGCGAAAATTAAATTAAATAAATCAATCAATTGATAATTAAAAAAAACCTATTTTAACAGAAGCAATAACATCTATCATGGAAATATAAAAAGATTTAGCATCAGACAAAATTAAAAAGCAAACGGCCGATGCGCCTTAACAATCACAGAATGCAACCAGCTCGACTTCAACGTCGGCCGGATTGCACAAAAGAGAAATTTCCGCGGAAAGCGCGAAAAGCTTTCCATCACTAACGACTCAAAACCCTCAAATCACACCGAAATTCCCATAAAAAAAACAAATTCGACAAAAACGCATAACTGCAGGAAGACGAGCGACATTTTCGTCACTTGTCCGGCAATAAAACAGACAACACATAATCACTCAAAATTGAGTTTTTCCTCGCCGTCCGAGTAGTGGGTCTCGCTAAGGTCATAGGATTCAACGAATCGAAAATTTATGGCGGCCGGTGGGTCGTCGGCAGTGGGTCGCCATATTGTGTGTATGTGTGTTGTGTTTTTTTTTTTCGTTTTTCGTTTCGGGTCGCCGTAATGAGGAAGACCGTTTCGTTGACACGAGCCACGAGGAAACGGACCATCAGCTCGGACAGGAGCCCGTGGGTCGCCGTCAATGGAATCCAGAAATGACAACTAATAACTGTAATCGTCCTCTTGGATCGTTTTGTTGGACGGAAATGTGTGTCGGCGATTGTCCGCGTGTAAATTTTCGCCAATGGAAAAGTCTGGGTGGGATACCCAAACGGGATGATGTAAATTGCACTTCTAAAACCAAAAACAAACACGAAACACGAAATCCTTTTAGCCAGGCATTAATTTACCATTAAGAAAAATAAATTTTTAGTAAGAAGTGAGCTAATTATAAAAACCAAATATTAAACCCAGTGCACATTGCAATGTAATTGAATTCAATGTAATTTGAATGTTTTTTTATGGGCTAATTTACATATTAGAATAGCGTGGCCCACCATCTTATTCAGTTGGTAGCTTTGCTCCGATATGTTGTGTCGCGCTTGACAATTGTAGTTTGAGGTTAACCTCCAACAAATCAATAATTATTGATACTTTTGGTTGATTTTGACGCCCCTCCCCCCGTCAAAACCAGGTGGTGCAAAAAGTGGTCATAAAGAAGGGCGTCGAAAGTTTTGAAAAGATGTTTGTAGGATCTCGATTTCGAACTGATAACTGTCAAATTGACAGCAGTCAAACTGACCCATAGCGCGCCAACCGTCAAGAGCATGAATTTATTTTAGAAGTGAGTTTTAGGAATACGAAGTTTCTTAATTTGACGTTTCATGAGATTTTAGCCGTGCCGATAATTGGCACCCATAGCGAAACAACCTTAGGTCGCGCCAAGTTCAACGGGAGAAACTTCAACGTACAGTGCAGATTTCTAAATGCAAATATTTAGTATTCGAATTAAATTTTAAAAATATTTCTTAATGGGATTTCGAGTGTGTCGTTTTCGAGTGCTTTGAACCATCCAATGACATTTGAAGACAAAAACAGATGCTCTTCGAAATTCGTAATGGCCGTATACATAAAACAATTATATGTAATTTTATGTATTTTTAAAAAATCCATTATGCAACGCACAATGGCAGAGTTCATGTGCGTGAACGAAATTCGTTCGTGACTAAGACCTTGACCGAAAATAAACTTTTTGCAAAATGTTCAAGAATAATCATCACCATTTCGTGCATGAACATTCATGAAGTGAAGATTCGTTTCAATTTGCATTATTTGCTGAACAGTTACCGTCCAACGTAATATCTGCGTACAAATACTGCATTCGCATTGTTTATTTTGCAATCAGAATTAATTAGCGATAAATGAACATACGGCGCATATTAAATTCAATAAATTCCTTCAACGATTTAATTCTATTTAGATAAAGCTTAACGAATATAATCTTAAAAGATTTATACGATAAAAAAAGAGTTAAATCTCAACATAAAAAATTGTATGACAGTTAAGACAAACAACAAGACCAGAAGTTTCAAATGTGATAATTTTGCAATCCCATGAACTAAATTTCAACACCAAGGACGTCTAAAACCGTCGAATTGTCTCCGTTGTTTAAAACCGGTCCTCGCTAAATCTTCCTTTACAACTCTCTTATTTTACATTTGTTCTTGTATTTATTTTGAATTTTTCTCGCGCAGACGTCTGAAGGAGCTGAACCGTTTCGCTGTTTTACGACTGAGTTATGTGCTTTTCGAACAAAGCAGACGTGAACGATCGTCTTTTGCAGACAACTGTTGTTGAATCTATTCTAACACTTTTCAAAGTTTGTTCTGAAATATGATCTTGTTCGTGTTTTATCAACGACTTTAGTGCATGTCAATGACGATGAATAGCATGAGAGTTTAAATATAAATTGATTATGTTTTGGAAATGTTTCACACAGTAAATTTTAGGCAAATTAATTAAAAATAATGGTTTCTAAATATTAAGAATTCCAAGAAAAAAAAATTAATAAACGTTGAAAAATAAATAAAAAACTACCGTTTATATTTCTGTTGAAAAAAAGTTTGTATTGCATAATATAAATTTTAAGCAAAATTAATGTAATGCAAGCAGTTTTTCGTTCGTTTTCAATCACTAAATTTTCCCACGACTGGAAATATTATATTTTGGAAGCACGTGTAACCGAAATTGTTGATGCTGCATTGATATTTGATGATTCAATTCAAACAATTTTTTATATTCAAATATGTAGCGGTAAGACATTTTCCTTTGATATACTTTTTAGGAATATATCATACAAAATATTCCATTAATTAATATTTATAAAATCATATGAATTCTTCTACTATTCTTAAAAAAAATCATCAAAAAACGACGGCACTCTGTTGATAACCTTTGTTTGATCACTCTTTGGACTCGACGTTTCAATTTAACGCCCATCAAGCACGAATCAGATTTTATTATAAAATCGAAAACATACGAGCAGTCTTGAGATTTCAACTTTTTATAAATCAAGCAACAAAAAGTATGCGACACTAAATTTCGACAACGAATCATTGCCGAAATTCACAGAACGCAAACGCAACAAAACGCTTCCTTTTTATCGTTAAACGCATTTATTTATAATCTTAAAATGTATGATTTAAACAAATATCTTTTTTTTCATAATTTAATTAATCGGAATGTTTCAAAAACATAATAACAAACAAAAATTGTAATTGGCGATAAAAACATTAAGTACATTGTTCGCATGCGTTGGCGCACGTGCTTCACCAACAACGGCACTAAAAATAAATTACAACATAGTTTTCAATGATAATGTAATGTCGAGTTTCATGAACGGGTAAGTAGTACGATATTTTCAGCAGGTTTTGTATCGCGAATATGCGGGAAAATTCGATAAATATTTATGACCTATATCGAATCCGCGATACGTTAATCGTTAATAATTCTATTTGTGAATTGATATAGATTGGTTCAACCTCGAGCAAATGTAATTATTGATAGGTAAATATTTTTGTAATTTTTATGTATATTTTAGCTTATTTTCGTGTATAGTACGATTCTAAATGAATTTCTTTTTCAACTTGAAACTATTTTTACAATTCAGCGGCAATGTTTAGTTAAATAGTATACATAGTCTGTCGTGATCTAATGCACCAAATTTTATTTAGGAAACATGACAATCAAATGTACCATCGTGATCTATTATATTGATATGTGTTATTTTGAATTTGCACTTACTAATAGAATTTATTTGTTGAAAATACATCGAAATAGTTTGATTAGATCATCGAATTATAATCTTTAGTTTCCCTTTCAATTTAACGAAAATATATTCTTAAATAATTATTTGTTAAAATAATAAAAAAAAATAATGTTGTCCATACTCGTACTAAACATTTATCTCAAATATCTTTACTTTCAATTACATTTTGAAATAAGCAAATTACTTTTGCAATTGAATTGAAAGCTCTTATTAATTTTTAGAAAAGTATTGTTTGTAATACATTATTTTTTTAATATCATGAAATCAAATTAATCTAATCTCAAAATATCATTTAATCAATCCAAGAAACCGTACAAACTTAATTTATATATTCACATCAAAAAATAACCGAACCAAACCTATCCAAAAAAATTAGTTATATTCAAATTATTTTCTTCAATACGAATGTAATCAAAATGATCTTATCTCAAAACAACATTCAACCAATTCACAAAACTAAACAAACCTAACCTATACTCAATCCAAACCCAACCAAAAAAAACCAACCCTAACCTACAAAACCCAACCTAACCTATACTCACTCACCCCAAAAAACCAACCCTAACCTACAAAACCCAACCTAACCTATACTCAACCCAAACCCAACCAAAAAAAACCAACCCTAACCTACAAAGCCCAACCTAACCTATACTCACTCACCCCAAAAAACCAACCCTAACCTACAAAACCCAACTTAACCTATACTCACTCACCTTAAAAACCAACCCTAACCTACAAAACTCAACCTAACCTAACCAATACCTTCTTATCCTCTCCAGCAGCACCATCAACATCATCGTTCGTTCGTTTTCGATCGTCTTCGCGGCGGCCCTCGAGCGTAGTCCTGACCACGACCATAACGGCGTGATCTGGGGGCCTCCTGGCCGACGGGGGCGTCGAGGGGGGCGCAGCCTCCAGCCCCTTACCCTCGGACTTGGCCTGCCGTTGCTTGCGGCCGGCGCACCACTGGTTTCCCATCTGCCGCGGTCATGGGGGGCGCAGCCCCGGCGCCCCCAGGCGCTGTGGCCCGGCCTCGGGCAGGATATAACCCCACTTTTGATGGCCAACGACCGCGCGTTGAGAGAGCCGCCGCTTGACTTCGGGACGAGTCTGTGTTGCGCGTGCGCATCCAAATCCCCTCTCTTTGTACGTTTTATATTAGATCTTGAGTTTTCCCGAGGAAAATCTCTAGAGAAAATCCGTAGTATAATAGATGATCTTTTATAAAAAAAATTCAAATTCGAATTCTTTGAAGTGTATCGTAACATATCAATGTAACATTCAAAGCGAAACGATTTATTACACAAAATATTATCGATTGAATATTTTTCAGTAGTTAATTTGATAAGTTAAAAAATATGTGTTTTTTATTCAAATCGTATTACGTAAAGTATAAAATTGATATATAATTCACGATATGGGTTTTGAGTGACTTTTCACGGAATTTGGTTGGATAATTTGTGTGAAAATGTTACGTATCGGTATCGTTTATTGTATTGTATGTTTTCAGCAGCGTATTCTAATTGGGTAGTCATTTTTATGAAAGTGATATAAGTTCCGTATTTATAAATTAATTTTAATATCTTAACGTATTATACGATGCAAAATACAGAGATGATAAAAAATTCGACGGAAATGATTCAATTGTTACCGAGACATCTAAAGAGAAATTCTAAACATTTATCAACGCGGACTCGAAATAAGGTCATTTTTTCAAGCTCAATATTAAAAATATTATCTAACAACAACCTTATCACACTAATATAACATAATTACTTTTTAATACTGAATATAAACATTTTCACCGATCAATTTCCCTTATCAACCCGAAACATCCAAACACAAATGACTCACGCGCAAACCGAGATAACCCCCTACAAAAATCCACACACCAATATTGACCCACAACCCAAACCAAACAACCGACCCTCAAAACCTCCACACACAAAAATTCCACAATCACGACCTCGCAAAAAGCCTCCGAGATCTTTCAGTCACGCCGAACCCATTCACACTACACACATGAAATGTGACGTCCGACCATACGTCTTTTTTACCATCTTTTGTCGTCTCGATGAACTCGGAGACACCGCAGCAGACATAGGAAGGATCAAGGTCATCGGAATGTTTACCAGAAGCAGTGTACCGGATCGTCATCATCATTATCGCGCGGCGGTCAAAAGCGGGAGGAAGTCACGCTCTGCTTGGTCGACGACCGAAAATTCGAAAACCGAACACGAACCGGGGTTTGGGTCTTGTGCCGTTTGAGGGTCGTCGGTTCTGTGTTGTGGTTGCCAATCTGTGGTTTTTCGGTTTGTGGATGTGCGGAAAGTATTGACGATTTTGTCGTATCGAGAATTACCGCAGACGGAAATTGTCTATTATGTATGAAGGGCTCGGAAGTTAATAGTGCTAAGAGATATTTGTCCCTTTTGGAAATATTAAGAAAAAAACAGTTTTCGAAAAATAGTTTAGGTGCATTTAGATGCAAATTAAACTAGTAGTAACCCAACATAGTACTTTTGACTTTTGAGAGAATGTGGAATTATTTATTAATAGTAAATAGGTCCGATGTTAATAACATCGGCTATGGATTTGTTAAGAAACGGAAAACGATAAAATGTGAAAACCCGATTGTGTGAACCC
>JAOXNN020000088.1:215960-230203 GCA_028571205.2 Hydropsyche betteni | reverse complement strand
ATTTGTTAAGAAACGGAAAACGATAAAATGTGAAAACCCGATTGTGTGAACCCGATTTGAATATTTAATATTTAATTCATAAAATCAAAATAGTTCATTTGTTATTTGTTTGTAACATATAGGCAAAGTCAATTGTTAGTATCATATTATAGACGTTAACTGTATACGCATAAAGGCCATAGTCGCGAGCGCGACCGAAGACTTGAGAGTCATTCGAACAGATACACAGACACACAGAAATCCGTAATTATTATATAGGAGATTTCTGTAGTAAAAGTACTAATTTTAGTAGTAAATAAAAGAAACTCAATTTTAGCATTTTGGCGCTTAGCACTATTTACTGCCGAACTCCTCATATACCAGAATTAAACTGTTCAATTTTTAATTAATATAGATGAAAAGGATCTATTAGTTAAAGTATTAAAGAAATTCAATACAGAATAAATGTTTATTGTCTTAATTCTAGATTTTTATTGATTATCAAAGAGAGATGGATATTTAAGAATCATTGCTATAATATGATAATTTTCAGTTGTTAAATCTCAATTGCGAGTATACAACTTTCAAAAAATTAAATAATATAGATAAAGAGGATCTATTAGTTAAAAATATTGAGAAACTCCGATACAGCATGAATGTTTATTGTCTTAATTCTTGATTTGTATTGATTAAATACCACGTGAATGAGAAGAGATGGGTGTGTCGTTTAAATGTGTATTTAAGAATCATTGATCTAATATATGATAATTTTTTGTTGTATAGATATCTCAATTACGAATAGAGGACTTTATAAAGGAGTAGCGATTGGTATTGTATTACTTTCCAAGATTGATTTATTATTTTCATTGAAAGTATTGATTGTGCCGTCAATCATTCGAGATAAGATAACGTACGTAAATTAATTACTTGGATAAACGGAAATTTAACATAAATATATTGAAAACGCACATCAAACTTTAAAACATCAATATTTTCGATTTAAAAAAATCACACCAATAAAACCCAAAACAAATCCTTAAAATAATCAAACCAAGATTTACATAAAAAACGTAAAAATTAACTGAACTTGCATAAAACCCGCAACTCTCACATCAAACGAAACGCAATTAACTAGACACAAAAATTGGCCCATCGCGCGCTTATTTAAAAATTTCGAAATAATTCAAAAGAGACACATCTCGGCGGGATTTTTTCGCATTATATTTTTCTCGCGTGTGTCACATCTTACCGAAATAAACCGACCGAAAAAAAAGCGCGGTTTTGTAAGCCCGCACGTACGACAAAATAATAAATACGAAATTTTCGCAATAGCCGACTTGCCAAGCGAACTTCGCTTGGGACTGATCGGGAACGACACTTCTAATAAATATCGTATTTTTAGAAACCAAACTGTCTTGTGTGTCAATTGAAAATACCGATATTTTATTGTTTGAACTTGAAGTTACGTGATCGAACGATGCGTGTTTCGGATCGAAACGATATGTTTTGTGGTGGAAAATTCAATCGATTTTTTTGTTATTGATGAATTTCAAAGGGTAAAAGGTAAAGTGACGACATCAGCTGTTTATCGTGTACCATTAAATGACCACTTCTCAGTAAAACGTAATAATTAAGGTTGAGGTTAACTTTTTATTATATCTTATGTATAGCACCCTTTCCGAAAGATTATCGTCTTTGGAAATCTTAATTTTTATGTTTTTCTAAGTGGTCAATTGCTGATACATGTTCGACAATTGGTGCATTATCTTATATTATTGTTGTATGAAAAATATAATAAATTCAAATATAATGCAAAACAATGCTGATGAGTCGTGGAAAATTCAGGAATTTTTCCTCATCGTTTGTGATAAGAATGTCTTGACGAATTTGAATACCAAAATTATCTTTTGCCAAAAATAAATCACTGACAAAAAGTTTATACAAGTGCATAATACATTTCGAAATCTAAAACATATTTCATTTTATATGCGTTCATATAAACAGTAAATTTCATATAGTATTTACGATTGGCTAGAGAACCCAATAAAACGTTTCAAAATTAGATTCAATTGCGTAAAAGATTCTATTTGCGTACAAAAAATTAACTTCACATTTCACTTAATCATATTTCAATACCCCTGAAAGCCTATTTGACATTCTGAACGCGTACGCATAGTAAATCATTCGATTCTAAGTAGACTTTGTCGACGGACAAACGACCGCGGAATGTCAAATTTATTGACAAGAATCGCAAAATTCATCAAAAAAGGATATGCAGGAATGCGAAAGACTGAAAATTTTTGCATACGCTGCTAATGGATGAAGTGATGGTTCTCGGAAACCGAAGTGCGCTTTCATTTCTCATTCTGGTCATCCAATTTATCCGTCGTCGCATTCGATTCTATTTCTACATCTTGTGTACGTTGAACCTGGTTTTTGATGATGTACGAAATCATCGCTTCTCGTTTATATACGAACAAAGGATTGAATCTGTGAATTTTCACAATCAAACATCATGATTTTCAATAAAATATTAACAAGAATCAATCGAACATGAAACTAGTTCAATTTATTAATATTCGCATTGATACGAAAATATAAACAGTCATCATCGATTTTCTTTCAATCAAATTAACACATAATCTAATATGAAGATAACAATCTAAATACTCGTACATAACATGATTCGAAAAGTCTATTAAGCTAATCATTGTCAATAAACACAGTAATATAGCGTTATTAACAATTAGCATAATTGTACGACATCACACCAATAAAGAAAACGGTCCGCGAAAGATGAATTACGCTAAAATGGCGCTCATAATTAGAAATGGGGAGCTTTTCAATTGTCAAAATTGAAAATTAGAGCAACGCGGCGCCAACTAATTGTTGTAACAACTGAAATGTTTATACGATACGTGTCCGGCCTTTTTTTGTTATTGTTAATTTTGTTTACATTCTTAAATAGGAAGCGGAAACTTGACATTCACCAATAGTGCTTTATGTCGTTGTAATTTTTTTCATATGACGTTCGAGTAAATCATAATTTATTCATGGGGAAATTCGAAATTTTATACATTGTATAAATAAAATACGCATTTAATATACTTTTCATGTTTCAAGAACAAAGAAATTGCACAGCACTTTTACGTCGAAAGTAGTACGGCAATAAATGCAATGTAACGAGCGCGGAATACAAATCAATCAAATGCATTTTGAAATTAAATAATTTATATTGAAAAAATCTACAAGACTTAACAAACAGAAACGTTGAAAGAAGATTAACAGACCATTAAAAAAATAAGTAAAAATAAACTGACCTGGCTATCGTCATCCTCGTCATCGTCGCTTTCTTGGATGGCCAGCATAACGGCAGCGGGAGACGTTAGGGCTCCAAGTTCTAGGGCTGCGCCCCCCGGGGACTTCGCCCCCAGATGCAATTGTCGTTCTGCTGCTTGCAACGATGCACCGACTTCGTCGATGTCCACAAGGTCTATGGAATCGTTTCCTCCATCTGACGTAAACAATTTTATAATAAAAAATTAACGGTTTTTATAAAAAAAAAAAAAATAACATGAATTAAGACAGTGTTCAAGTTTTATCGCATCGTTTTATAAATTAAAAGCATTCGAATCGACAAAAACAAAACAATAATTTCATTATGATCCAACTAACATTTCCAAAATGAACGTTTAACGATGAAAAATCATGAAAAAATACTTTGAAAAAAAATTTATATTTTGTCTTTTGATATAGTTTTGCATAATTTGCAAATTAAGACTTTGAAAATAGACATGAATTTATAACAAAACAGTCGAGTGGGTTTGAACGCGTTACAATAAACAAGCAACCACCCACAATTAGTCTGCAATCAATTCGAACGAAAATTTACGCCATTTGTTCGCTAATTGTTCGAATTTTAAAGTGTCAAAAGAACAATGCGTTTATCTTAACGAGAAAATCGAATTGTAACGTCCGCGTTTATGCAAAATGTTAAGTTTGTCCGTTTTGAACAATAACAATTATTTATACGATTAATCTCAATTGTAATTATGAACATTCGCTTCGGTGATTAAGTGAAAATAACGATGTCTATTTAAAATTAATTATTGTTCATATTTATGTTTTCCGTTTAAGTTTTATGATAATCGTTTATAATATATTGATAAAAAGAATGGTCATTATAATACATTAAATTAATTTTATTTTTAAAATATAATAAATTCATTGTCTTTTCATTCTCGATAACACAACTGAACTTTTGCCGTCTAATTTATTACGATGTTGAAATGAACCGACATTGATATTCCAATTGCAAAAAGAAGACAATTCCAAGATTTACAACCAGTGCAAAATAAAAACAAAAACCTTACTGATGAAATCATCGTCGCTCCATCTGGGATGCATATCCCTCGTGTCCCTGGCCAAATCTCGAATCCTGGGATTATAGCTTCGAACAGGAGCGCGAAGTTGAGCTCTCTGCAAAGCACTGCCAGCCACCAAAGAAGCGATAACCCTTTTAGGAGGCCCTACGGGGACTTCAGCCTTAGGCGGCTCGTGTACCTCTTTCCTCTTGCGTCCATCATCAGAATCGTCATCGCTCGGAGAAGTAGCATCGCAATAAGCCACATCGTACAACTCATCGAGAGTCTTAGTCTTAGGAGCAGGAGTCTCAGTAGCGGACATGCTCCTAACAGGCAAACTCTTCTGTCTAGATTGAACAACCTTAGTCGGATGAGGAGCGGAGAAACTCCTGACCACATCCTGCTGATTGGCCCTCAATCTTCTCGGAGTCCATTGGCGTTGAGCCTCTTGGTTCTGCAGCTTCCTCCTCATCTTGTTCTCGTCTGAGCTCTACCCGCCTCCCGCGTCGCTAATAAATAGGAGCGATCCGATACCGTCACGCATGTTCGGTAAGGCTCTCACGCGTAATGGGACACCGATTACGATAATAGGAGCGAAACAGTAACGTGAGTGGTCCGGCGAAGGCTGCGAGCGACACTGATCCAAGTTCAGTACGCTTTCACCACACCTACGAGAGCCGGTGGCTGGTACCTTCGCAGACGTGGCAAATCGCAATGGTGGGAGAGTGTGGGTGGTTGTGCCGAGCAAGGAAACTGGACCCTCGACACTTTCTTCGGAATTCGCGAGAGAACGTCGACCGAACAGCTGATGGCGGTCGGCGTTTTTGGGAACGGCCGCCGTGACGTTTCTGGGCCGTTCGACGGCTTTCGTTGATGGATGTTTGTGGTTTTTTGTTTTGGTTGTCGGGTCGGGTTTGTGTGTGACTTTTTTATGGTTGGTATGATAATTGGGATGTTTGTGCGTAGAGAGTGGACTAGTTGGTAGTGACAAGGAGTGGCGTAACTCGACAAATGTGGTCCGCATGCAAATTTTGGAAAAAGGCTCCGCTCTCTTGTATTTTTTTGTTATTCTCATAAAAATTGATTCAATATCAACTCGTATAGTTTGAACGACTTTTGGTCAAATTCTGCTATCAAGTATTTTGGAAGCTTCTGTGTAGTTGTAAACATTACGAATTCACTAATTGTAAATGTAAAATGAATAGATTTTGAGAACGTCGAAGAAAAGTACCGGTCAAAAATTTAAGAACTGCACAAAGCAATGGTGCACAATCTTTTTGATAAAAAAAATACAAACAACTAGCACCGCAGGTCAAATTTTTTTTATCGATATCATTGATACAAATTTATACCATTAATAACAGTACGAAATTTCCTAAAATACAATAGTCAAGTAACCAAAATAGTTAAAAAATATATCAATAATAAGTACTGCAAGTGAAAATTTTTTAAATCACAAACGCGATCAAATGTGAAACTGAAGGTCCAAAGCTAAATACGAAATTAAAAAAATCCGTTTACAATTAAAGTTTCAATCTATTGTATTTTGACACCATTTTATTCAAATTATATTTACAGTTAATGTAAATCAATTTTCTGGATTTGTTTTAATTTTTATTCCTTTTCCTTTGAAATATATTTTTTTTAATATTTAAAGCATTTTCAACATATTTTTATTGCTTAAATATAAAAAGTTGTGTTGTTCCACTCAAAAAAAATCCTGGCTACAGCCATGTGACAAGGTATGCACTAAAGTGTGAAAACTGATCATGTTTGATGTTCTGTAATTGCCCTGTTTAAAAAATGTAATGGTAATTATAAATTTTCTATGTGTATGTTTCCTGTTTGTAGTTGTTAGTTGTTTTTTTTTGTGTTACAGTCTCATGTTACGTTGGATCAATTTTCTAAGTGTATTATGTTCAGGTCTGTGCAGATTATAAGGGAATCGATTGCAACGATTAAAACATAGAATCAATACTGTTTCATATTTATTTTGCTCCTATCTATACACACATTATATTACAAATATTTACAATGAAAGAATGGCCAATTCACTCCTTTTTATTTATGCACACATACTTAGTAATATTATATACAAGCACACAAACTCATATAAGTGTATTTTTTATGTAAATTTTATAATTTTTTTTTTACACCTACATTCCATTAATATACTATTATCCTTTTTTAATAAGATGACATATTAATTTCGAACAAAAATAATTCTAATTATTTTGACACTAACAAGGCGCTGAACAGGTGCACAATGAACGTTAACATTATTTGCAAGAATGTGATCAATCTAATTTGTCCATTTGTCATAATATTTCATTATAATTACGTTTGAAAATATATATTGTTTATATGCATATTAGAATAAATAATTTAACGCATCTCTCTCCATCGAATGCTAATTATACAAATTTGCTGCTACCGAGATGACTAAAGACATGTAGTACAACATAAATTGCAATTGAACAAAACGCTTACAGTGAGTGCATTTGTACCCTACAAATGTACAAACTATACTGTACTAATTATGGATTCAGTTTTGGAACAAAAGGAAATCGTTACTGCTAAATCTTGTCTATATATCACATCTAGTTTTGTTAAACGTAAATAAATATACAAGAACTAGTATCGTAAACTGTTATTGGCAATAATAATGAACACAGGAATAAAAAATGGATATGAACTTTAGCATAGTATAAAAGTAACACGCGTTCGCATGCGACGTACTTTTGCTAATGATTAAGATAATTCGGAATGATACTGAATACATATGCACAACATGATCATAAAAATAAAAATGAAAATATGTATAAATGCCATTTATTCGTTGTAAATCAATTTCAAAATAAATTTTCATCAGTGTGAATTAATTTAATTTAAATAAAAAATAAGAAAAGACAGAAATAAAATAAAATAATTCACCATTAGAATTGAAAATATCGATATAAATGAAACATTTGTAATAGTAATTAAAGTGTAGTATAAATATATTTGTCGTGCTAGAAACACAACTCTAATTGTAACACATATATACAAAATTTGTATACACCACAGAGCATGCATATGTTTGAAGTCAAAAATGCCACCATTATTTTTTTTTCCGAAAGAAACTAGACACAGAGCTATCACACGAGTACATTGCAATACTAATATTTTTTTAATAATTCCAAAAATTTGGTCAAATACCACATTCACCTAAGTTTACACTGGAATTATATGAGAATAAACAAAGCTACGTATGATGGACAAATCTGACATATTGGACGCTCTAAAGGTAGCATGATTATTGCAGACATTCCATTAAGTTATAAATGATAAGGCCTCTTATTTATATACACATTTATAACCAGCGGAACTACTAAAAAATTTATAAGGCTAAACAAATAGGTACATCTTATTGCGACATCCCCCATCACTACTTCTCAACTAAGTTTGGTCATTAATAGAAAATGGTTAATTTTATACTTTAAAATCTCTATTTTTACTTATAATATGATAGCTACGCTGGTAGTTGGTTTATTATTTTTAATTCATGGAAAAACGAGATTGAGCTAATTTTTGTTTGGCAGTATAACAAGACACTTTCTCTTTAAAATTTACACAAAGAATTTGATGAAATATTGAAAAAGAATTACATAATTTAAATCCCTAAAGGCTATGTAAAGTGTATACAAAAATCTATCGTACATAGTAATACAATTTCTATTAATAATTTTCACAGGTATAAAAGACTATGACACACATTTAGAGTGAATTAGAAAATTAACATTCATTTTTGAAATTTATAAGCAATGTATTATATTTTATTCTTAAATTGAACGGAAAAAAATAGGTGGACAATTGTCAATTATTACATTCCTTAAACATTAGCACTTCCCGTTTTCAAAACACAGGTTGTCGTTATCAAGCGAATTGTTGTTTCTGTACAAGAAAAAATAAATATAATAGTTAAGTATTCTAGAGCAAAATATTGTCATTTAACGCTTATAATAGACAACACCATTGAACACCCTGAAAGTTTAAAGACAAAAAAAGATTAAATATAGAAATTCTCGATAAGTGGATCTCAAAATACAATCATTCCTTTCATATTATCAACATTCTATCGCCATCATCGTTACAATATACACTTAACTAAAACGAGATCTCTGGAAGTCAGACAGTAAAATCACCATTTTTGCCTATACAACTAAATATGACTACAATTGCCATCTAAATACGCACGAGAAATTGCCACTACGGGATCTCCATAGGGTGTAGGCAAGTCTTGACCTCATCACAAATTGGATTTTGGAACATTATTTACACTAAGTGTTGTTTCTATCTTTTATAGTCACAGTGTTTTAATACGATTATTCAAAATCTATAGCCCCAAATAGCCTTCAATGATAAAATCTAACGAAAAATGTAATTTGCTACTTCAACTTACTCCGACCTGTTTAGATATCAAACAAATCAATGACAGTCTGTTAAGTAAGGAAACAAAATTTACATTTTATATGCGATATTTTGTGTTTGAAAAATAGTTTTCAAAACATAAAGGAGATCTAATTTTAATTAGAAAAATTAAACTAAATTTTAAAAATATATGAAATTGGCAATATTGAGGTACAATTTATTTATATATACAATACCCACAAATCAATTATTCAGGGTATATCGACAATTTGTGAAAAATAATACATAATATAATAGATGAAAAAATTAAATGTGAATAATAATAATAATAATAATAATTAATTATAATCACATATGTTTATAGATATCAAATTGACACACACTATGAATATAATAATTAAGTCTTGAAAATTGAATAATTACAAAAAGTCTATGGATTATGCATCTAAATATTAATGCAATGATTAATTAATTGAAATAAGCGTGAGTACATTGCAAAGTCTTATAAATAATTGCTAAGACACAATATTGTTACACTTAATATTAAATTAAAAAAAAGTAAGAATACTTGTCATATTCTAACAAAAACTAAGATATTGCGAGAGATAGAAGTCATCTCGTATGCAATGAATAAACATACAATCAGTGACAAATCAAAAAAAAGCACTCATACAAAATCAGTCTATTTCCGAACAGAAAAAATCGCAGAATTCATAATGAGACTTCAAACTTAAATTAAATTTTACTACTTAAAAAAAAAGGAGCCACGGCAGTGATAATATACAAAAAATATTTTTTCGGTCTCATATAAAGAGCTATGACTACCTTTGTTCAATGTAAAATCACTCAAAAACCATTTCACGATTCTCTCAATGTTTTCAAAGACATATTTATCCACATTGATGGCAGATCGTTAGAAGCACTATCACTGTTCTCAATTAACTAAAATACTATTTTGAGTTGTGATGAGGTAAAATGTGTTATCATGTAAATGTTTGTTCAAATTCCACAATGTTGATCAACAACTGTTTGTTCACAATACACAATCGCATAACACTTTGTTGATATTCTGCGGCTGCGAACGCTGTTGATGGCTACGTTGAGAGTTCTGTCAGTCCCATTGATGTGGCGATGGAGGTAACTCTGATGGATGAGCAACTGTTGAACTAAAATGAAAAAGAAATAATCATATTAATGTTGGAAATAAATACAATACGAACTTTTGAATGAAAAGATCGAATGAATTTCGTATTGATAATGAGACTGATGTTCAAAAATACATATGAAAAAGGACAATTAAAACATTTTCCAAAACATGCCACAGTACCAAAAACAAAATTAATATAAATAATTAGTAATAGAAAATTATAATTAGTTAAAGAAAATAATAAAGTAAAAATAATATGAATCAATTGTAAAAAAAACACAAATAGAATGTTTCGATATTATTTAACACTAATATTATTCATTTCTACTTCATGCTTTTTTGAACGTCACAAAGATATATGGCATATTTGTTGCTCAAAAAGACACAAGACAGTTGTAACACAAATAACAGTACATCAAAGCATTTAATTTCTTATATTTATGTCTCATAAATAAATATAAAAAATGAACAAATTCAAAAATTCTTCAAGTTGTGCCTAAAGAAGATCTTAGGCGAAATATCCAAGACATCATGCAAAATAAAGAAAAAAATAATATATCCCTAACTAACCAGGATGTTATTGTCCAATCGACAAATCGATTATTCAAAGTGTGATACTTAAAAGTAAAAAAAGAAAAAGTAATTAGTACAATCAACCCTTTTGAAACGAGGCATTCACTCAGAGGGAATAAAGAATGAAACTACCAATTTCTATTTATGTAATAAAGAGTCAAAGAGAAATAGCCGAAACTACCCGGAGCTAGAGTGAATGGAAGAAGAGACTAACCTGTCACGCGGCACACAGAAAGATCACAGGGGAAAACAGAACTTTGGCCGCCGTCTTGAATGGGGAACAAACTTTTGGTTTTGGTTGATCTCTGAAACTGGCCAATCCACACACACGCACTTGCTTTAATATAATTTTTTTCGCCGAGAATATTTCAATAGGGTTGATGTTTCAAAAATAAATGCACTGAGACTTTGACTGAATATATAAATTATATGCGAAAAAATAGTACATGGACAAGAAAATATATTAAAAATAAGCATTGCAAGAAGAATTATGTCATGCATCAATCAAAAGTAAAATCTCACATCTAATGCTTAAAGGCTATTAATTCCAACAATTCTACATAATAATAATATGAAAAATAACCAAATTCAACTAACTACAGGAATGGAAATAGGAATCAACGGATAGGACGAGTCAGGTGTCCCTATAGCTTGTGACATCACCAACTGTCGTCAACTGGGCAATTCAGCGAATGTAGAGAAAGAAAACGAGAACCAACACAGGAAATATACACTGCACACTGTGCGTGTAATGAAACGGAATTGAAAGCCCTTGAAGTTTTTTCTTTCATAATAAACACGACCCTGAGAGGACATCAAATAAAAATCAAGCTGTGTCACAAGAACAACTGAACCTATTCTTTGTAATCAACAACATATATAAAAGAAATAACACAAAAATTGAAAAATAACTTTGACTCAATATTAAACAAATATGAAATTGTGAGATTGTGATCGGTTACTATAAACATTTATCTGAAAATTTGTAATTAGTCAATATGTCTGAATTGAAAGAAATATACACTATGACTGTATCTTCTATAATATTATTCAGCAGTTTGAAAATTATTTCTACACTTGGACGACCAAGAAGTTCAAAAATCAAATTGACCAAACAGTCAAAAAAATTATCCAGAGTTTTAAATAAAAAATTATTAAATTACATCATTGATTTAGAATGAAAATGTGAAAATTCTAAAAAAAAAGTATTTACAGCATCCAAGTGTTCAATAATTGAAAAATAAGTAAAAATTCGAATAATATCTTAGGAAGAATCTGTCAGAGTGGCTTTAGTATAATCTGAGATACATTTAATAACGGTTGATTCTCTTCATGAGGGCTTATTCACCTATGGTATAATAGAGGCGCAGCCGAAGCGGCCAGCTGTTGTCAGTGGTGGTCGGTGATGGTGATGGTGGTGGTGATGGGGAGGGGCCGGCGGCCGCTTACCTTGCGAAGCTCTTAAACGCGGCCGACTGAGGATTTATACATAATGGCACACGACTTGTCTGCAACTGCTCCGCTATGAACTTGTGCATTTCCTCTGTAATTGCGATACCATCATAACGATTACAATGGTGTAATAATTTCATAATATAAAATATTTGATAAATGAGACTTTATATGATGACAATTGCAAAACAGAAATCGTGTAAAATACCTTTGACTTGATGGACCGACGTTAACTTTTTCTCCCAAGTGTCGGTGAATGGAGTAGGCGTTACTGGTTCGAACTCTAACGTATATTGTCGCATGGCAGGTTGTGACGGTGTCGATCCTGGAGCTCCTCCAGTACCGGTAGCACCATTGGTTCCGTTTGTATTGCCGTTCCCAGAGTAATAACAACATTTACACATACACGAGTGATAACGTAAGCGACCATCGTCTAAATACGGATGTGCCAGTGCGTCTACCACGTTTATTCGCTTATCCTGAAACGATGCATCATAATAAATTAGTATAGTCACAACAGAATAATTACAAAATTGAAACGATCAAAAATATAACAATACCGGATTAAAAACTAGCATTTGACATAGTAAATGAACAGCTTCGTTAGTAGCTTGCGTTGAATTTAAAAAGTATAGTGCATGCAATGCACGGGGCCTAGGTTGTCTACGAAGTAAATGCGCTCGGGCACCTTCGCATGCACGCTCCATATCCTCTAAAGAAGGCGTCCCCAAAAGTTCTATGATGAGTTCCAGCTGAAAAAATAAAAAATCACCAAATAAATAATCCGTCAACAATGAAACATTTCAAATAAAAACGACACGCTACATACTTGTTGCACTGGACTTTGTGCTTGGAAAAGTATCCGACGACTCAGCAATTCTCCAAATATACATCCGACGGACCACACGTCAACGGCTGCCGTGTAATGCCTTGCGCCCATTAAAATTTCAGGCGCTCTGAAAATAATCGAAACCGTTATTGCACCCGTAAAAATACCACTCCAATCACACGGGACAATCGTATCCGGAAACAAAAAAAAAACAACAATAAGAACCTGTAATATTGCGTGACGACTTCCTGAGTCATGTTTTTCGTGTGATCCGGCTCCTCGACCCTCGCCAGCCCGAAATCACATATCTTCAACACGCAGTTACTATTCACTAATAAATTTCCCGGCTTGATGTCCCTGTGCAGGATATGCGCCGAGTGCAGGTACTTTAAACCTGAAACCACAACAATCAATAGAAAATTTCAAATCAAACTCGATATGTTACAGTTCAAGTTTTCACTTTCGTTTGTTTATATTCATACTAGTTTGAGTATCAATTTTAGTTTGAATGTCATCTGTCAAATTTTACCTGCATATAAACTAGTATGTTCATAAGCAAACCAGTTTGTTTATACACATTCTGATTCGCGTTAGTACACGAAAAAATGAAATGTAGAAAACAGGTCTAAACGCTGCAAATAGCGTCTAAACTAAAAATAGATGTCATAAGTATCATGTTCGGGTTAGATTGGGGGTAAAGTTCGGACCAACCTCCCAAGCGGTGAAACGCATACATACAAATCCAGTTTAAGTTGGTACCTTGCATTTACGCACACATTCGCATCCAAGTTATGACGTTTAAACGTCAGTTGGTTATTTCCTTACAAAATAGAAACGAACCGAACCGAACCTAATCCAAAACATCGATCAAAACGAATGAAATTGTATTGATGGATTGATCGTGGTCTTGAATACTTTAACGATACTGCTTCGATACCTGAACAAAAAGTTCCGTACGACCAACTGTCAAACTGCGAACGAGTATAAGTGCATGTGCGTGTATAAACGTAATGTCGGGCGCCAACTTAAAAACTAGGCACGCTAATCTCTGTATGTGTATAAACATATTTCATCGCTTGGGAGGTTGGTACGAACTTGGACGGTACATTACCTTCACACCATTATTCCTTTCGAGTACAGTCAAACTTGTCAATTTCGGATGAGTACAAACATACTAGTTTGTTCATATATAAACATGTTTCATCGCTTGGGAGATTAGTACGAACTTGGACGATACATTACATTTACCATTATTCGAGTACACTCAAACTTGCCGATTTCGGATATGTATAAACATACTAGTTTGTTCATACATTAAAATGTTTCGTCGCTTGGGAGGTTGGTACGAACTTGGACGATACATTACCTTCACCATTATTCGAATACACTCAAACTTGCCGATTTCGTATATGTGTTATAGGCAAATTATAACGGCAGGCATTTTCCAACTTGATCGCTAACTAGAACTGCTAGTATGCTTTATGACGTA
>JAOXNN020000088.1:187579-210038 GCA_028571205.2 Hydropsyche betteni | reverse complement strand
CGCATGAAGAATAATTTTATAGACGCAAAAAAATAATCGTATCGACGCGTCGTTTTAAAGTCGCGAGCGTCATCGAATAGACGAACAGACGGACAGACGGACACACACAGATATCCATGATTATATATAGGGAATAATTCTGTGGATTTTGAACGTGCGCCAAATTGAAAAATTCAAGTCATCAATCAATGGGAATTGATGGATGCTGTAACTTGTCAATATGAAAAGTAACATAAAGCGTGATAGACGTATTAGAAACGGCTCGTGTAATTGTATCATTAAATTTGATACGATAAAAATTATTAATTTTTCTATATTGTGCGGAAATATTGTACGAACCGTGGGACACATATTTGATCGACAATAGTCCGTCTTCGAGTGAAAGTAGTCCGAGTGGAAAAAATCGTGTAAAACAGGACAGGGTCGTCGTGTAAAAGTGAAATTAATAAAAATGTGTTTTCGATACAGCAAAGAATGGGCATTGTGAAGAAAATCCGCATTAAGAATGCACATGTTCGATGAAGGAATTCGCAATGAGCCGAAGAAAACTCGACGCTTCCTCGTATGTACCAGACTTCCGTTAGGGGAGAAGATACGCATATAAAAAATACATATATAACATGCGACGATCAAAATTAGAAACGGTGAAAAATCGAAAAGTCACAAAGGGACAAAAGAGCCGAGGACGTCATCGAACGACAAACAAAGAATCAAACGTCTAAATATAATATAAAGGCGAAGCAGGAGAAGCCGTTCAAAGTGTGCCATTTTTATTTATACCTGATTATACATCATTCATATTATTTCCAACTACGCACCGCGAGGCCGCTTTTGTTTTCGCACGCTTTTTGTATATATATATTATTTTTTTCAGAGCCAAACCATACTCCAGAATAGACACCGAGGTCCAAGGTGAAGCTCGTCCGACGGAGACGACAAAGGATCCACAAGTGGCACAAGGGAGACCGCTGAGGTCAATAAAATAACACCTGAACAAGGCGATTGTGCGTTATCACTTCGTGCGTGCCAATTATGACGGTTAAGTGAGGAAATTATTCAAATGGGATTGTGCTTGTCTATTCGTGGAGAAGTGGAGAGCGAACGGAAGGAAATAAATCGTGTCGTAGTTTCGTATTTTCGGAACGGTGTGTATTCGATTTGTAGAGAGGTTTTCCGAGGGAGACGTGACTCTGTGTTATTTCTACGGAGGAAATGAGAAAATCGTAATTGAATATTGAAAAGCTGTTGGAAATGTGACGTTTATTAATATTCATTGTTTTGTATAGTCGAATATTTGCGTTGTATATCTATAAAATTTTCGAGATAATTTAATGAGAATTTGTTGAAGATAACAAAGGAATGAAGAGGTTAATTAAAATCGCATTTCGAGAAAACGATATATGTTTTGTATATCAGTGGTGACACGTGGGATTCTTGTCCCGAAATATTCCACGCTTTCATCACGAAACGCGTGGTTTTGAACTTGAAGCGGTGCGTGGCAAAGTCAAAGATCAATACGAAGATTCCGAGAAAACTAACCATCCCACTCGCGGTTCGCAATATCGAGCAAACTTTACACAACAAAGATAAAAACCTTGCCAAGTGTCATTTCGTGACGTCTTTATGACGATGCATAAATGAGGACATTGATACACAAGGAAAACCGGGAGGGCACAAAAGAGCTTTTCCCGCAGTTTTCGGACAAAGAAAATCGTGCGAAATCGAAACGGACAAAGAAAACCAGATTCCGATTTAATCGCAGCCAACTGTAAATTCGAACGTAAGGTCCGCCGATGGCTGGTGGCCCATTAAAATTTTCGAAAAATGTTCTAGAAACTTTTATCCGCATGTGCATGCACTCGAAATGCAGTTGCAATTCGAAAAACGCGAATTGGCGCAGCACGCGACTACAAATCCATCAACGGAACAGAAAAAAACAAGAGGGTATAAAGAAGTAGTACATAAATAAATAAATGATATAAATTATACTGTTGAAACGATGCGCTTTGAAGTATTCCATCAAAAGGAATACACGCCGACGGAGTATAATGCAAAGTTTGAAAATTTTCTCGGCGTAATGTATGCAAAAATTTGTTTATGGAAATATTCAAACGAATAAAAATCGACTTATCGGATCGCGGACTTTTAATATAAAGTTTTTTCGAGCACTTATCCGACAGAAGTGTATAAGACGGGAAATAGCGTCATATTACTTTTTCAAAGTAAAGAAAAACTTTAAGCGGATACGCGTTTCGCTTAGCTTAAATCCGGAGGAAAATAAACTTTCAAATTTAATAAATAAACACACAAATACGAAAAACTATAAAAATTACTCCATAAAGATACAGCTTATGGTTCACGTTCACGTGTCTGAACAGCGTAACTTTGTAATGTTGCATGCCAACATACAACCTTTTCGGAAAAGCAATAAAGCCGAGTGGTAAAAAAAAAGGTAAAAGTACCGAAAAAATGAAAGCAATTAAAAAAACGGGCGAAATTGTGAACGTAAAATAATTAGAGTTTTTCGGAATAATTACAACGCACGGTGGATTTTCGGAACGTAATCGAAAACGTTAATTGTGCAATAAAACAATCGTTACAGCGATTAAGTTAAATTAGCGATAGAAATTTGAATATCAATCGCGGAACGATCTAATACTTGTGTAACATTGATATTATGCCTATTCCGTGAAAATCTGAGTTTCGAATATTGATATTTTACACATAAACAGATCCGAGTTAAAAGGACGAAAAGCCGACGGAACTGACTACATTCAAAAAAAACATTTCAATATAAATCGAATTAAGATAACGTTCCAATAAAAACGAAGCATAACGGAAATCTTCCGCACAACAACGAACATTTTAATTCCATTAAAACGAAACTACTCACCATAAAATACGACCATAAACTATAAAATGTGACGCTACCACGAAAAAAAAAAAAAACTTCAATTAAACGCGTTTAATACGACTCGCAATATGTATATTGCGCTTAGCCCTCCGGTTACTTTTCGCCCTACCGGGTGGTCCGAAACGAGCCAATTAGTTCCTTGACGATGGGGGCGGCAAGGGCGGAGGGCGGAGCCGTCGCCATGGCAACGCAGAGAGGCTGCGCCCCCGGCGACACCCACCCCCTTCGCCCCCCTCGTCCAGGAAGCAACTTCGCCCTTAGTACCGACAAGGATATGGATTTAGCCGGCACTAGTTTCGCCGAAAACATCGTCCAGAATATCCTCGAATATAAAGGGATCGGAAGGAGTTATCCGATATGTGAAATAAAAAAAATGTACACCGCATTAGTGCGTAAGGGATAATACGTGTGTTATTATACGAGATACAGTGTGTTTACAAAAGAAAACGATCCGAAGGAGACCGCGAGGTCGTCTGGTCTCATCGCGAACGTGACCGTAAGAATGTGTTTGCAGTATATTTGATTGCTGGATGAAATATGATACGATAAAAAGTATTATGTATTCATTGTCTACGTATTTTATTTATAAAAAAAATTATAATCAAAGTTGAATAGAATACGTTTTCTATGAATATAATGTCATCACATTCGGATATTACAATAGAAAATGGATGATGTCGCAGAATATTAGAAGCAAACATGATAAATTGTCTACCATTTTTTACGCGCATACACAGACGCGAAATAATCAAATCATAAAACGTGAAAGTTTCACGAGGGACGAGAAAATCCACCCTCCCGAGTCTGAGAGTTTTCCTTTTAGGTACCTAAACGTCCTGTTGCTCGCAGACGTAATAAATTAGATAGGACGAAGGGCGATCCGCCGATAAAAACTTGAAAAACACACGCGAGTTCACAAAAAGCACAAGCACGTCCATGTGTGGGTGTTACAAATATGGTTTGTGGATGCGTGAATTCCAAAATCATAACCGTGGACACCTCGCACTTTGGTCTGACGCGTTGTATGACCGTTAGGTCAGATTTTTTAACCTATCGCCTTCATTGACGCGTTCGAATTGTTCACGTGAATCACTTACGTTTCGTGTGAATCATGATATGTAAATAATTTTTGTTTTGAAAAGGATACATTTCTTGGAAAAAGTCTAAATGTGGTGGCTGTAAGATGTCTAGCGCCGACAGCACCTGGAAAGATAAGAGGTAAGTGTTAGTCGAGTAACTAATTTTAAGATGGAATTTTATTGAAAAATAGCGTTGGTCGTTAATACCGTATGCATGGTGCATTCCATGGATTAAATTGACTATCGTTTTATACGAGACATAAAGTTTTATCAGAAAGTAATAAAAACAACTCGGAAGTATTAAAAATCGATCCTCGGAGACGTAAAATTCAAACTTCTACGACTCCGGTCAAAGTTTATAGATTAAACACGCCAATATGGGCGAAATAGGAAAACAATTCTAAAACACACACAGTATAAATAAACATCATTCTTAATATTAATTTTCCAACATAAACCGATCGATCTATTAAAATGTTTTCAAAACCACTCAAATAACAACGCTTTTATAAGCTTTATCAAGTTTAGATTAGCCCCCAGCACATTACCATAACACTGCGTTCATTGACTGAACTGAATCCCACATACAAAGCGGAACATGATGGTAGCACTTTTCCAATTTTCTAATCGAGAACTATTACAAATAAAATTTTCCACTATCGACCTTCCTCGCTCAACAAAAAGCCTACCGAACGAGATCGTACATTCGGAAGATTTCCACACACCCAAAAAACAAAAACTATACTCACGTTTTCATGTTTGAAGAAGCACAACATCTTCAACTCCCGGAAGACACGTTTCGACGAAACGAGCGACTGGAACACATTCGGCAACTTTTTCAAAGCCACTCGCCTACCGTCCCTGGGATCTGTGACGGCCCTGTTTTGACAAAAAAGAGAAAACCACTGTTAAAATTTAGAATTTAGATTCGAGAGCTGATTTCGCAGCGGCCGGCGACACAAAAGCCGCGTTAGGAAACTGTTGCGAAAATCGCACGCGAAACACAAAACTAACGCGCACTAGATATAATGAAAAGGTATATAAAAAAAAACGAGCGATTCGAATAATAAATAAACGGAAGAGCACGTATTGTTGCTTGGTGTTGTATGTGCTCGCTAGCGGTAATTAACGCCGTTAATTTAACTTTGAGCGCAAACCGTACATAGCGGGTTATATACGTAAGTGAAACGGTTTTCGACGGTGACACATTGATTTTTGAATATTTTTATGTATGGAAATATCTTCTCTGGGGAACGATAAAGCTACTCATGTATTGAGTTCATATTATATAATATTATCAATATGAAAAACGTCGAAAAGTTTAACAAGATGTTATAGATATGAAAGTTAAATTAATTCAATGTTTATAAATACAGTAGGACTTCTATTACCTGGATTGATAAAAAATATTATTATTATTATTTAAATAGCAGATTTTATAATTTTTTTTTTCATAAAACGCGTTCAAAAATTTTCGAATTTATACTGATTCTTGACAGACTTGACTATGAGGTGATCAAACTAAAAACTGGCAAGAATTTTATTTGAAAAAAATTTGAAGTTAAAAAACTTCTTATAGATGGCGTTAAAAATTATCATCATCATTAATTATTATCTTGGGAACCGATAAACACACTATCGAGGCGATTTTATGTTACATTCTCAAATTTAACCAGTCTCAAATAACTAAAAATTAAATATATTTAAATACGTTTAAAAAATACTTGAAGATTGTGTACATAATAATGCACATCAATTTTTTTTATAAGTAATGCAATTTTATTTCTATAATTTTTATTTCTCGCTTCGATTATTCGGATTTTTCGCTACCCGAACCTTATCAATCTTAGTTTCTACTGTATAAGAAAGCATCATACACAGTAAAACTCTCTATAACGTCCCGTCCCCTCATATCGCTCAGATGCATTCAAATTCAATTTTTTTTTTAAATATTTTTCAAATGCATTTGAAATAAGCAGTTACCACGTAAAAATGTAAAAAAAAAATTCAAAAAACTTAACCCCCTATAACGTGGAATCTATCTTAACATTATAAAGGAGTTTACTGTACTAGAAACATCAAGGCTAGGTGCCCACTTGCGATTGTTTGGTCGCAAAAAAGGAACACATTGTTTTAGGTTGAACAGTGCCCATATGACATATGGGCGCACTTCGACCTAAAACGATGCGTTCCATTTTCGCGACTAAACGATCGCCGCGACTATAAAATCGCAAGTGGGCGCCCGGCCTAATACAACGTCTCGGCGAAGCTTCCGAGCCTCGACAGAAAGGGCTGCACGACCGACAATACAATAAAGCGCATCGTCCTTATCAAAGGGCACCGTGTGTATGTGCGACATCGGACAACGGGGGCGATTCCGTGCCAAGTTTAGAGGCGATTGTGGCCAAATTACGCAACGCGAATCTCGCGCCTTCCGGCCCCGATCGCGAATGTATTATTTACGAGCCGCAATCGCTCTTAAATGGGACACGCAAAATCGAAACGCTGGACGCGGGCGCGTCGGTCGCATTTTCGTGGCGAAAAGAAAGTTCGGCATTTTAATTGGTGATCGGCGTCGAAGGTTCCGGGACGATCGGCGGGAAGTGTGCGCTATCGGCCGTTCGAAGAAAATCGAACGTCTTGTCAGCGTTTTTACGTCGATAATGCGATAAGGTTAAATGTTAAATGTTTATATTTCGAGTTCATTATACGATGATTCTTGATAAAAAAAAATGAAAATGACTAAACACCGATTAGATTTGATTGAATAAAAAACTTACACTTTTGGTTCAATATTTTCATTGGTAAAGTGCAATGTTCCAAATGATATTTTCATTGTTTATTATTTCAATTCGTATAAATGATTTTCACCGCAAGCAAACACACGATAAATGGGAACAATGCCACATCACATTCGACTTCAATTTCTTCCGTACAATAAAAACCTTGAATTATCATAGCAAACTCGATAATAAGTGCGAATCGCGATTATGAGTGCGAATACCTCAATTGTAATAACTTAATAGCGTCATTTGGTGTATGCGCGATCGCACTTATAAAGACGACCAGTTTCAAGTACATGTTTCGAATCAATAATGATTAAACACATTTTAAACACAGCCTAAGATACGACATGTGTGTATTGGCGCGGCGGAATAGTGTCACGAAATTATCTACGTTCCGTAATTGAGTCGAATTTCACGAAAACTCACAAAACTCGTTTAAATTTTGAATATGTAAACAAAAAATAATACAAATTAGCGGATGAAAAGAGGAACGCGTACTCAAAATTACGAATTCGACTCTGTTACGGTGTCAATCGAATCCGGTATCGAGATTCGGACGATGCGAACATTCGATTTATATATCACACAAATTGAATGATGGACGGTGAGATTGATGATTATGGACGATGCGAAAAAAAATTGTATGACTAATGGACACCCTGCATTTGTTCGGTTTCTTTCCAACTAGCACATAATACGTTCGATTCAATCCTGCTAGAATTGAAAGTACATACAACGGATGCGGATTGTGAATATTGAATTAAATAATGATAAAGACAAACAAATGGATTTATATTTCTCGGAAATACGTTCAGTGGAAAAAAACATTATTTTTTCATCGCCCAAACGCTACAGTAACCAATATCTGAAAATCGACAATAAATATTATATTTTCCTCATTTTTTTTTAAATACTATTTATACACCTGGATACGTAAAACGTGCATTCAGCAATAGAAGACATTCGTGTTTATCCATCTGGTACGATATGGATTTCGGGTCGTGTTTGCATTTCACTCTTTTGACCATAAGTCAGACCTGGCTCCGCGGAAAAAGTCAGCGAGAGGAACCGGGTCAAGTTGGTCGCGACGATTAGAATCGAGCCGAGAAAAAAAAGCGGCAAAATGCGAATTTCGCGACACGAAACTTCAGATTCTCGAACGGAAAACCGTTCTAGAGATCCGAAATGCGATTTCGGAAAGGCGTCTCGGCGTAACGGGCCGAAACAAAGAGATCGGTCGTGTAATATTTTCTTACCGAAGGCGTTAATTTTTCGCCGTTAATTAAACGGATGGTGGAGAGTGAAATTTCGAATGTGCGCCGATTGTTTTTCAGCGGTTAATAACGGTGCCATATGGCGAGGACGTCGCTTACATGCAAATGTTCTAGTTACGCGAAAGTTCAACGACTATGTCAAGTGTCGTTCATATTTCACTATTATGTTCGAATGAATACTTCAGGTTTTAATTAACGTTTAGAAAAACTGCGATTTAGAATATATAACACATCGTCATTCCAAACGAATATGGCTCATCATAATGGAGCATTTGAATCAACTTTAAGTATGATTAATGAACGTGTGAATTTATGAAATATTCATTTTCGAAACAATTCCCTATAAATTGTATGGATCTTGAGCTCGATCAAAAGAACAAAAGATCGAATTTAATAGTGTATTGGTTATGGCGTGTTGCGACAGCTGGTGCAATGTGTTGAGCTTCGAACAAGCCGACGAGAAGGGGGTACAAGAAGTCTTTGGGCGAGTTGAAAATAATATGAAAAAAAAACGTATAAACGCATACGAAAAAAAAAATGGAACACCATCTGCGCTTTCGGGACCTCCTCTCAGGAATCTGGCATCCACATGTCGCGAAAGGTTTGTAAAAAAATTAAAAATAAATAAACGAGACGAAGACGCAAGTAAAATGAAGGTCTTGTACGTCTCACCCTTGAGATGTGAAGAAATTTTTTTTTTTATTGTAGTATGAAATGAATGAAGATTTAGTGATTAGGCATTTATTATGCACTGAACGTTTTGAATGTGATTCATATTGATTCGATATGATTTTAAACAATGCCGATTTCAATATAAGGCTACGTATTGAGCGATTCAAAAAATTAATTACCTCAACGAATAAGGTAGCGATTTTTTCGACAGTTTCCCGTGAGTAACAACTGCATAAATTATTCAAAAAAACTTTAAAAAATAAACTAAAATCTTACGAAACTTCGGCAATCGATCGAGTTTACGCTGAAAATTTTCCCGACACAAAACTGCTGAATTATGTATCACGAAACAGTTTGTTCTATAAACCTAAAAAATACAAACTTTTCACAAACACGACACGCTAAACTACGAGATTTCCATTTCAAAAAGTGGCCCTATCCTAGTGGCATCGCTTAGTTCATGCGCAACGAAATACTATAATGTACGAACCGAAAAAATCCTCGCGTCAACAATCTTTCCAAACTGAAAATATTATATTGAAGCGCACGAGTGTATATCGATAAGCTGAAATGTCAACCCGTTTTAATAATAGATAAGAAGGACGCGTGCTGTCGATTTTTTCCGAAGCTTTTTTAAATATAGAACGTTAACGACCCGAAAACCTAATTGAGCTGAAAACTGCTTTCGGAATCAATTATGCGGCCGTTGATCGTTCGTTCGTCACTTGCCATATCATTCGACAATGGATTGTTTGTGTAATGCGAATTTCGAGAAAAAAATCCTAATGGCGTATCGGAATCATTGCCGCATGCACGTCACAGTGATCAGATAACGATTTCTAGTGTGGGTTGAAAGATGGATCGTCATTTTTTTTTTCAAACACAATGCGATTGATATGAACTGTTAAAACGGCCGACGCCAGTTTGATAGCTATGATATTTATTGTAATTGCAGAGGAAAACGAACGTGAGTCATTGGAATCATTAGCAGCGACGATAGTGGTTTATTTATTCGGTCATGTGCTTCATAAAGGATTAAATTGGCGCTCGAGTTCAGCGCTTCTTAACTATATTCTAGAAATATAATGAAAATTGATATTATTAGTGATCGGCTTTGATTCTGTTGCGTTTTTTTGGTAGTACTGGACACTAAGGCGGAAACCACTGATGGTCGGCGGTCGAAATTAAAATCTGTTCGAAACAATGTTGACTGTTGTTATATTGAAAAAATATAAAACTTAATTTATATATAAAGTAAGAAAGAAGGGGCCAGGTGTTGTCGCCTCACCTGCCGGCAGCTGGCCGAGCCATCACGCAACGCGTCGATCGAAAATTTCACCAAAAGTAGAACCGACAAAACGCCGTTTTGTATATCACTGAAATAATTATTAACTAAAAAAAAAATATTCGAGCGAAGGACGTTCTTAAATCAAAGAAAAACAAAATTGATTAAACTACGTCAATTTTTTTTGACAGATTATAAGATCGAAAAGTGATAAAATTTCAAACGACTACGCATCATCTTTTTAATTAAAATTCAACTAATCTTCATTAATATAACGAAAACGATTAATTATTCGGAAGATCCACCATAAAAAACTTTTCTCAGACACAAACCCTACATACGAACGACTGGGCCATTACATGTCCTCCGTAGCAGAGACAAACAGCGAACCATTATGCAAATTCTCCACAAAATACACCCTCGGCGAAACGAGCGAGCAAATTTCAGAGACCCGCACCGAGCCTCAAAACCCAGAGCAACTCTCTAGATTCTAGTTCAGCGAAAAGGAACACCTTAACAGGTCGTGCCGCGGAATCGGCCATATTTCATGGTCGGAGAACAGAAACACCGCGGGGCCTTCGTGTGCCACGGGCCCGACCGGCTCCATCGTCATCATCATCATCATCGTCGTCGTGTTGTTTCCCTCGGCTAGTTACACACGATTCTACAAAAGCAGAAGCACAACGCAGAGGCCCAACCGCTTCGGACGGAGGGAACCGGTCCTCTGTGACCCTACGCGTTATATTATTTCATTTCGTACGAAACGCTGCTTCGTACAAAGGAGTTCAACTCTCACAATGGGATGATTGGTATAGTTCGTGTCTCCCGAATTCCTGGAATCATCGCGTTCGAAAAAGGTAAGGGGTTGAAAGGCGGATCGTGACTGCGATAAACCACTCGTGGGAGTGCGTTCGCTCTTGACATTTATGGGACGAATGATTTTCAACGGTCGATTCGTCAAGGACGTCGCCTGTGTCTTTTGGCGGTGTGATGGTTCTGGGTTATGACTGAATGTGCTCTATGAATTCTTTCGGATATTGCCGACGGTCGTTTCGAACAATAGTACGACGTTAAGTGACCACAAAGATTATATGGTGGGTTTAATTCATTACTTGATGTGTACAAAATCAAATGAAAAAAAATCATGCCATGCTATACGAGTCGGTTCACATAATATTATATTTTGTTACGTAATTCGAAAACGAATTATAATTTTTAGATCTAGATGAAAAATTCTAGTAATTTGTACATAGACGTCTAAGTAGAGCCGATCGAGAATTCAGCGTAGTGTAACAAGTTTCTCCAAAAAATGACATTAGTGTAATAAGAATTTCCGTCGGGTCGTACGGCAGGTGCACTGTCCGCCAAGTCGCATAGTCATCATCATCACGATCGTCATCATCATCAGCTGCTTGTGACGATGAATGGCGAAGACCGACCGCCAAGGACGATGAAGAATCACCTGGAGACGGTGAACGACCATGAAGACTGGCACGCAACAAAGAAAAGAAACGAAAAATCTATTTGGAGCGATTTCGTTATACTAATAGTATTTCGGGTATTAAATTTTTTTCGATTCTTAAAATAAAAATAAATTGTTCCATTTCTACAATTTATCTATAATATGAAAAACGACACGACTAAAGCTTTTAAATATCATATATCATAGAAAAGACAATTATAAGAACATTCTTAGATAGCGGTTTATTATATCAATAACGAAATTGGAGGCTTGTGCTGCGGATGTTCGCGGTTTTCCTTTCGACTCCTCGAAAAAACTCAAAGAAAATCTTTCACGTTCCGAACGCCGGTTTTTCAACGCATGATTCACACGAGCCACAATCGAAAAAAAAATCAGATATGAAACCAGTTTCAACATTTCAGTGAATACGCCTAATCGCGACGGAACATCGCCATCATCATCATCATCAACACAGTCCAGGACGAATTCTAGACAGTCGTATCCAGGTATAATACGGCGGATGGGTCGAATTCTTGAAGACTCTCGTCCTCAGTCCGTATTTTCATTACGTAATTCGTCTACATTCCTGAGGATCAGAACGAGATCAGTTCGGACCGCGAGAAATGTACGTCGTGCGGATATCGAGACCTTGCTGTTATTAAAATCTGCTTAGAAATCACACATATACGATAGTCATGTAATGGAGAGAGACTTGTGGTTGTCTTTTTGGTTTCGAGTGTCTTATCGACCACCAGGTGTAACGCGGCGATTGCCAATAATAACATCGATCGGATATTAAGTACAAAAAATTTACATATTGTGAAAATACTGTGCGTACGAATCGGCTGTACTCTTTACCGTATCATGACACGATTTAATGTAATCGATTGTATAATTTAAAATGTTAAGCACACGTGTTAAAATAATTAGAAATAAGTAGTGAACTCCCAATGAAACCGGTATCGAGAACTTTAAAACAGGATTAAAATCATTCATCTACAATCCGTATAAGCAACCGTCTTTACAAACATGGAAAATTATATAAAAAAGCCAAAGCAAGTTTAAACGAATTCTTATATTATACAGATTGAAAAAAATTGAGAAACGGCGAAAAATACGCTTTTCAAAATCTCAATCACCGACGGATAATTTCATAAGAGCATCACACACACGACACATGTGAAAGAAACATTACAAACGGGATCCGTCTGCGAACTTTTGCCGTATCGAGAAAATCCGCGGCATCAATCAAACGCGTCTCGGCATTCCTTATAAGTCGAAAAAGAGAAAAATATTTGCACAACGGCTCCATTCGATCCGCTCTATATTGTTTTGAGACGATGACACGCACGTGTACATACGCGGTACACAAGTTTCCGACGTTTGACCCTAATTGCTAGTCGAATCGCCACATTTGGCATTTGCGAAACGGTGGACTGGTGAACACTGCGTGTTGTACATGTGGAAAAACTTGTGAAAATCGGCGAGAGCAAAGGTCCCGAACAAGTTGTGAACATCTGAATCGTCAATTATAAACGATCATGAAATTCAAACTAGAACGAATATTTGAAAATTTCGAATTCGTGTCAATGAAAATTAGAATCGAGCGCATGATTCATATTCGAAAAATAACGGAAAATACGATAAATCAAATTTAATGACGAACTCGCCTTATCGCTTTTCAGCAAACGGGGGACGTATATAAAAAAAAAATGATATCATTATAGTCATACAACTATCATCATCCTCGATGCAAGACGGTTTGTCATGCATGATTGAGGACGGGAAGCTGGTAACACGGTAAATGACGCACTGATCGCTGTCGTACCAACACGCTAATTACATTTGTGGGCAAACACGCCGTCGGCCGTTGACGGGTTAAAACAGTCGTTGCCGAATCATCGTGGTTCATGATAAAAACGGATCGTCAATGAGTGTAAAAAAAAGCGCTACTACGTTATTTAAATGGCGTGATACTTTTGGAGTTTCATCGAAAATAATTACGAACGAAATTTATATTGTGTATGGACCGTTAACTTCCGTGTGAAGAAATCGAACGATGTTTATTATTAAGTACTTTAAATATAATTGTGTTATTCGATCGATAACTGGGATATATGCTTATTGTAATACAAAATAAAGCATTGTTAGAAATGGCTATTAAAAAAAATACCAAATATGTACAATCATCAAAAAATATACGTTCAAAAATTCCATTTATTTCCGGAACGTTTCGCTTAAAAAAGATAAGTATATAACCAGCTCCACAGTGACAAACGAATATAGCATAAAATTCATTAGAAATTATGTCACAGTTCAAGTGTTCACTTTTGTTTATTTATACCCATACTAGTTCGGATATACCCAAACTGTCGATTTTAGTTTGAATCTCAACTGTAAAATTTTACCTACATATAATTGCGTCTAATTGTAAGCTAAAAACAGACGTCATAAGTATCATGCTTGGATTAAGTTGGGTTAGCGTTTTAACTTGAATTGTGAAAACGTATTCAAAACAAACTCTCGAAGTTCAAACTGAGACTACGCGTATTTCTCGATCATTAGTTGACATACCAATTTCCACCTTATTGATATTTAGCATAAGAGCGTTATCTGAGTGCAAACAACTTAAATTGTCGTACCACACTAACAATTCGACTAGAGCGTTTAGAAGGTGAATAAACAGACTAATTTGTTTGTGCACAAACGAAGAGAACACTCAAACTGTAACATATATATATATATCGAATAAATTTAACAAAATTAAGCGCATCCATATTGCGATTGCAGCAGCACCCCTGCACCGAACTGCATTAACAAGCAACACTTAACGCAACATAGTTTGGGGAAAACACACACACACACAACCAAAAACAAGGGGAAGCCTACAACAAAACGCATCGAGGGTGAAAGATGCACACATGCACCGAACCTGCATTTATATATGCGCGACGGCGTGCCGCGTTAACTAAACACTAAAAAAAAAAATGGAAGTAAAACGAAAAAAAGGCACAATGACGATCGGCATATTAAATGAAAATCTGATACAACAATGGCCGTTCGAATCCCGCGGGGGAAATGTCGCGTGTGACCGGAATTGAAATATCGATAAAAATTGTACTGCCGCGCCAGTATGGTAAGCCACGTTCGTGTTTTGATTCGTTTACGGCCACGAATCAAATCTGATCGAATTTGTATGAAAGTTTTCGTGGCGATCGAAAGCACGATGATGCCTCTATTATATTATAGTGTGTGATTTGGTTTGGTATGCGCGATGCGTTCAGATGGCTGCAGCGCGAAGAAAACGATATGCAAATGTGCATGGAATGTTTGTTTTGTATCGTAATCACCATTTATTCCAAATAATGTAAAATTAATTCTATGTTTGTCATCAATGAATATTTCGATATCGAAAAGTCGACAATGAAACACCGGTACTTATACAATGGTTGGCGTTACGTAAAACTCATTTATAATCCGATACGTAAAACCGCAAACGTATACTAAAAACTAATATTAAACCGCTTTCGAATAAACGGATTTTTCTATGAAATTATCGCGGTTGACAATCTGAGGAAAAATTGCAATTCAATTTCGAAGGCAGACGACGTGCCCCTGCAGGGGCTTGAACCTGCAAGGGTTTGGCCCAGGGGAAGGTTCAGAGACCCCGAAGAGTGTGTGTGTGTGCTTGGGGTCTGTACGACCCCGGTCTGATCTTCCTCTCCTCCAGACATCGATCCAGACTTGCGTGCGACCCTTCCCGGGATGCGAAAACGCAACAGTATCTTGGGTAGTTCATTTGGGTTTCGGTGATTAATATTATTTATTTGTGGAAATTGTATGGATTGTCGCATAGTTTCGATTGTGAATTGTTTTTATTGAAAATTTTCCGGTGATGAGAAAAAATGGTTTAGATATTGATCGTTTGTTGACTTTGAAACTTTGTGCGTCGGCTCGCGGTATTATTTGCAATCTAGCAAAAGCTCCCCCATGTGAATAATTGATGACGTTATTAAGATTAATCGTTTCGAAATTATTTTATGGTGGCTTTTTATGAAATTGACGACGCGGAACACACGTGTGACTCTCGTGAAACAATATCGCGGTTGCGTATATATTTTATTGGTTTATTTACTGATGACGTATATAATATAAAAAAAAAATTATCGAACAGCTGATGTATCGAAATGCCTTATACGTGATTTACGCTTCAGATGAATGGTTAAGAGGTAATTACTATTAAGGATTGCATAGCAATTTGCGTTTAATGTTTTAAATGAGTTTTCCTTTTATGAAAATGCGTTTGCTGAGAAACCAAATGAATTCTCGGAATGAACATCCGCATAAATCACAAATTGATTTTTATAAAATATTAATTTTCATAAAAACACGGAAATTAATTTTCAGCTTGAATATTTTCATGAAAGAAACGAAAAATTTGGAACTGATCAATCTAAAACTTTTCGTCATATTCTTATATACTGCACTCAATCGAATGAAATGAACATCTCGACCAGAGTGCCAACTCAGCTTGATTTAATTTAATTATACTATAGAATACAAACTTTCAACTCTTAAAACATTGAATAGAGTACTTAAGTAATTAAAGTTAAATTATTGATATATAAAATAATACAAATATTTCTAATCATTCAATGAGAAGCTCCTAGATTCTATTCGAAATACAATATGTCATAAAAATTACCATCATACATTCCACATCTTGAAATTTTCTTAACATACACACAACACTGGATAGTCGTTGAGAAATTCCAGTCGCATTTACGAACGTATATGTAGAAAGTGAGCTGGAAAATCCGAGCGCTCCGTTGGTCAACTGGGACGCGTGTCTCGTGGAAATTCGCAATTTTCCCTTAGTGTCTAAGAAGGAAAATGGCTTCGCGAAAATTCCTCCGACAATTCCGAATAATTCGGAAACTTCGCCGTCAAGATGACGGCCGTGAGCCGAGTGTAAACATAGCGCGAATAACGCTGATGAATACATTCGCGATGTAAAAGCATGCAAATTACATTAAAGCGCTCATGCATTTTTTTCAACACATAAATATTATAAATCACGACAGATGTCCTTGTCGATCATGTTTCGCGTAGATACTGAATGTAACCAGACGAATTCGCCATCAATTACGAGAGATCAATCGAGAGCCAAAACCAACTCGAAATCATCAATCGCCGACGAAATTGCGCAACGACATTTCGAAGGTACTGTAAGTGCTTTCGTTTCGTTATCACGACTGCGATCATTGTCGAATTTGGCGAACGTCTATTGTACGCATTTAGAATGTCGACACTTTCGAATCTGGGACGAGGCACGTCAAAGACGACGCATTGATACAAAATCATCGTTCGAATAAAGAATAGTGGCGGAACGAACCGCCATTGTCTCGACGTATACGGCGAAGAAACGATTGCCACTTATTATTTCGATATTGTGAAAAACGTGTGGACGTCGTACGAAAATATGCACCTGCGCCACGTGACGTACGCGAATAATCATCGACATCGAGCCCGAAATCGTCATCGGAGAAACGAAAGATGGCACAATGGGCAGCGTCGTACGTGCGTGCGCGAGTGCGTGAAACCGAACCGAAGCGGCCTTCTATAATGTAGAAGACCGGTCTGTTGAATGGGGTCCGATGATCCCACGCCATGATGCCATACGATCCCCGTGTTGAGTGTGCGAGTTGATCGTCAATGGCGATGATGTATGGGAGGATGATGGGCTCGGAAAATTTCTCGCGGTTCAATGATTTTTATATGAAAAATTGTTGTCCCCATTATCATTTGTGTGTGTATAAAAAATATCATAATCGAAAATTCGTACGAACGTTTCGTCATTGCAGATAAAAAATATTATAAAACAAACACTGAAATTATCGTTCTGTGAGAAAATAACAATGAATTGCTTCGTAGCGCAATATATTATTTACGGAACGCAATTAAACTCGAATATCGCGGAGCCGCATACAAATTGATCTTATTTCAATAAACAATTCTACTCATCAGCGAAATAGGAAAAATAGCAACGGCTCGTTCCACTTTTGCGGCCCGCAAATTGTTCTAAATGAAAATTCAATTATGCCGTCCGCCTCGCGTTTGATAAGTGCACTAAACTTCACATCACGGCCGAACCGTGAAAAACACCGACAGTGTCGTAACAGCGGATGCGTTTTCACACACACGCGGACTTTCGTTCTTTTCTAATGTCCGAAACCATCACCGACCCGTCGGACCCCACATCCGGAGGTCCGAACGGTGACGAAAGGTTCACTCTCGAGGAACGGCGGAGAGAGGCCGCGGCTGACCTCCCACGACTCTGTTGCCGTCGGAAATCGCCATGCCATGGTGTGCCCGTTTGGCCGGAATCGTTCGACTTATCCGCGGATCGATCTCGCACGAAGCTAATCCGACACGACCAACTGCTGGGGTCGATCGTTGTAAAGAGTCGAATTTGTGTGAAATAATGAGATTGAGTTCTGTCGCAAAGTGGTCGGCGAGGGCGCAGTCTGCTTGACTTTAACTCGTCTGTCCCACTGGCGGCATTGCGATCTACTTAGAAGACAACCACCACAAAGCCTAGTGTACCGTTGGTCTGAGAGCCTCCTCCGTTGGCATGAGCGGATTGACTCATATGGTACATGTCCCTTACCAAAATACGATTTGGGCTAGCGTGGTAAGGTATAGCCTACATTGCTGCTTTTGTCCTGCAGTGGATAACTATAAGCTGCTAATGATGACGATGATGAATGAATGAGATAAAAAATATATCAACAAGCCTCGAAAAGTACTATAATAGCGATGCTTTATAATGAAAGCACCGATCCTTGACAACCTCGTGTCGAATCCGATTCAACCATGCACTGAAAATAACATTGCAAACGAACTCGAATTGACCAAAATTCATCAATCGGATTGCGATTGGGGACCAAGAAGCACCAGAAGTAGCAGTCGGATCGGTCCCAAGGTCGGCAGGGACCTTGGGTTGCTAACCTCTGTCACGCTCCGGCTCCGAATCCTCGGCCCGAGGCATCAGGTAAGCACAATAGACCCCTCAGGTAGACGACGAAACGACCATCATGGGGCCACCATGCGATGATGGTGGCGGAGCAGCGCCGGAAGTCCGTCTCGCATAGGTGGGAACGAGATTCGCGCTTTTCTTTTTGCGTTTTTTCGAGACTTTTTGTTCGTTTCCCGGCGATCCGAAGTCGTATGGGTGTTTTAGTCGTTCGAGGATGAGGCTGAAAGCGATTTCGAGTTCAACAACCACTCGAAAACAAAGATGGGTGAAACGCGGAGAGCACTATAAAATTAGCTCCGAGAGACGTTCCGAGACGAAACGCAGAATTTCGTTAAGTATTTGGTTTATAGCGAACGATCGAAAACGACAATTATAAAGAAGATATGAACGCATTGAAATATAATATTAGTATAAGACTTGATTCGAATTATCAAAAAACAATATTGAATGTGTTTTTTCGATGTCATAAAAATATTAACACAAAGAACGATTTATCAAAATATTCCTCATGTTAAAAATTATATAAAATTAATAATGTGGTGATGATGAGGAAAACGTTAAGTGTTCGGTGGAAAAGGAAAGAATCTCAAATAGTATACGAAATTAAAACGACTCGAAAATTAAACAGTGCGCTTCGAGAAACCGGGTTTCAATTATTTAGCTTTGTTTTCGCTTCGGGAACTTTATTTGAAAGATTTAATTGCTGATAAAACAGATTGTGCTTCGAAAGCGTGAGTGTGTCCATGAAGTAAAACACGTGGGAAAATTTAGTATCCAAAGAAAACTATGAGTTTACAGACCCGATCATATCGAAAAATAAACATATAAACGTCTCGAGAAGCACTCACAAATATTTATAAAATGATAATAGAATACATATAATATAATATTTGATATCATTACACATTATGAGAGCAGATTATAAGTTATCCAAAACAATTACCGGTAATAATAAACCAAGATTGAAAATATAAAAATTTCCAATATAACATAAAACAAACTAATCCAATTGAAAATATCATCCACCATCCACAAAAGACCGGTTCGAAACGAATTTCAAGCCAACTTATAAAGCCTCGGTCCGAGACAAATCCACGGTCCATTTAGAAATTTCGTGGACGTCTAGCAGAGACGATAAGCCATCGGATTCGCCTCGGATAGACGAAGAACTGTTGAGGATATATTATGTGGTCGTCTACCTGGAGAGATCCTGAGCTACCTGCGGCAGGTGGGACGAGCTCATCCTCAGGTGCTCCTCCGCGCCAGAGGACACCAACCGGACAGGTAAACGGGAACACGGTTTTGTCCGTACTTTGTGCGATGGCACATTATTATGTGCACAGGTACCTTTCGTCTCGTGTGGAAAAATTGTGCAGTTGCGACGACAATGGAAAGTCGGGGACACGGTTTAATCCGACGCACAAAGAAGTCTGAGAGGTGGGTGCCGTCTGTGCACAACGGCCGGGAGAAATTGCTTTTGAAATTTTAAGACGAAAAAAAAATGTTTTAAAAGTATAGAATCGGATCGTGAAAGATCCCTAGGATTGTTAACGTTTGAGCGTGGGAAGTTTCGCCACATTCCTGAATGTATTCGATTGAAAAATTGCGCCATTCTAAGATCGTACCATAATACATTAAATATCCAAACCAATCGATTCAAAAAACAAAAGTCCTAAACAAAATTTCGCATTTCCTTGAATTTGTATTCGGTAAGCGCACCCAAGTTGCTCGACACCACTTTTCTACAATAAAACACGAAAACACATTATCGAATAGATTCGAGCTTTTCGAGATGCACCTTCGATGCGGCTTTTCAGGTAAAACTCGACATCAGTCGGTCGGACGGAACGAGTTTCGAAAAAAACAGGATCACCAACTTGAGGGACCCTCGGTGCACACGAACCGAGGGGGCCAGGTGCGAGAGACCCCGAACTGTTCTATGCGAATACAAAAAAGTTGTATATGTGTTCGAAATATTATAATGTGTATGAAAAACGACGAGTTTTCAGAGCGACGGTGCCTTGTAAATGTCAATTTAACAATGTTTTTTTTTTTTTCGGCGAATTTCAAATTAAATACGTTAAGTATAAACGTGAATATGAATTGTAAATTTGTTGAGTCTATGACCTCAATAGTTTTATCAATTTCGCTAAACGGCCTTGTCGAGAGTGATTCGAATCGATTTCGTATGCGATATCGAATTTGCCGATTTTCATACATCGGATCGATATGAAATACATTCAATAGTTTTCAGGACTATAAGTTTTTTTTTTAACAGATCACCGAATATAATGCATATTACGAATGATAAACATATTGGGGTCAATGCGACACTCGACACCGTAATGAAGACCTCTCTTGGTAATCTCTCAACGGCGATCCCTTGACCTCACGTTTATTAAAAGGTAGCCAAAAAGAACCACGAATAATAATGGAAAAATGGGTAATTCGTACGGTGTACATGCATTATTTATATTGCGCTAAAGTAAACACAATAAAACAAACGAAACCGCAACGCCGAAAGAACCTTGAATTTATCAAATGCAATTATTGTAATATCGCCGGTATCGACAATGCCGATTGCGAATCTGAACTAAACGACACTGAAATTATGCCAATTGTAAATTCACTTTGTAATTATGTTGATTTTTTTCAGTCGTATATATAATCCGATTATGGATAGTCAATAGTGCACCCAATCCTCTTTTTACACGGAAAATACGTTCCAGAGACCACCGTGTAAAAAAATACATAGTGATCATATAAAAATTGGAAATAGTATATTTGGATAAAACATCCATCCAAATGTACTTTATAAAAAATGTGACGTGAAAAAATTTTATCATGTAAAATCATCAAAAAAATATCAAAATTTTGTATTTAATAACTATAATTATGATGACAGTATATTGACCTGCACCGAATCTTACCACTGTGTCATAATAACACTTTTTTTATATCGTGTTAATTAATGTGTAAAAATAATCAGTTCTTGAACCGTGTAAAAAGAGGATTGGACGTATTATTGTTTAAACATGATCGTACATTATCAATAAATTTGCCAATTTATAGTAATAACCTTTCTTTGCATTGAAAATTTTCCGACGATGAAAAAACCTCGTTCTACAGCAGACACCAAAATAAACAACATACAACAACGATGACCTAACACAAAACGAATTCGTCAATAAACATTTCACCAACATAACTCAACATCCAAACAACAAAAAAAAAACCATAATCAAACAAAACATTCGCCCAAACGTGCAAACGCCAAAAATTCACACACCGCAAAAACCGAAACCAAACTCCCCGAACATTTACCACCGCAACACCAAAACAAACCGATCGACCAATAGCATCGATCGCGATCGAATTCAAACGCGAGCGCGAGCCCGCGATTGGTCCGCGGCCCGAAGCGCGAGGGTGGGGGGGTGCGAGCGGGACGCACACACGCGGAACACGTGCATCGCGTGACGTCACGCGCGCGCACGAATGAGCCGCGACGACGCTCGCTCAGCTGATCGCACGCCGCATGTGTGTGCATATGTCGCGTGTGCTAATTGTGTTTGTGTGGGTGTGTGTGTGTTTCGGGTGCGTGTGTGAGTGATGAGCTAATGCTAATCGGGTTAGTTGTTTGATGGTTTTCGTGATGCGTTATGGAATTGTGAAAAGTTGAGTGGAGTTCGATACGGTGGATAGTTGGATATGATTATATTGTTAGATTATTTGTTAGTCGAAACTGTTTTGGCGATGGATGGTTTTTTTAATATTATAAACTAGTATATAGGCCCGATGTTAATAACATCGGCTGTTGATAACCATACTTTTACGTAATAAAATAAAAATTGAATATATTTATGCAAAATTGTTTTATAACCGTGCCCTTGCGAAATGTCTCCAGAATATAAGATTATATAGGATAAGATTATAGCCGTTATTATAATG
>JAOXNN020000088.1:126959-169884 GCA_028571205.2 Hydropsyche betteni | reverse complement strand
TTTTAAATACCAATTTTTGGTGTTTTTTTTTTTACATCCCTCTACTTTCGAACATTTAACTTTCGCACACGTTTTCAAGAACCAATCATGTGCAAAAGTCGAGGTCCGCCTCTATATGCAAACATATTTTATAACCGTGCCCTTGCGAAATGTCTCCTGTTTCGCGGGCGACTGCGATTTTTTAATTCGAAAAAATGATCGTATGGACGGATCGATCATTTTAAAGTCGCGAGCGTCATCATCATCATCGTCATCATCATCATCATCATCATCATCATCATATAGGATAGGGGATGAATTGATAACCATACTATTACGTAATAAAATAAAAATTGAACCGTGCCATTAATAAAACAATGTAATAAAACAAAAATTGTTATATGCAAACATATTATATAAACGTGCCCTTGCGAAATTTCTCCAGAATGTAAGAGTCGCGAGCGTCACACAACAGACAGACAAACACATAGAAATCCGCTATTATATATAGGGGACTAGTATATAGGTCCAATGTCAATAACATCGGAATGTGTATGTTTGTTTTAATGTCGATGCCCGTGCTCGATTTGAATATATTTATAATGTCCCCTATATATAATCACGGATATCTGTGTGTGCCCTTCTGTCCATCTGACCGTCTGTTCGTATGTTCGATGACGCTCGTAACTTTAAAACGATGCCTCGATACGATTATTTTTTTGCGTCTAAAATTATTGAAAATTATTCTAATAATAATGGTCTTTATGCGTATACGTCCATAATATCATGCTAACGTTAAATTTATACAAATTATGGATTGTGCCAACCCTTACGCCACCTCCCACACCCTGATGGCATCTTCATAGTTGTTGCATCATTTCGAACATCGATCTCAAATATTAAATTATCTCATATTTACATTTACTTATATTCAATTCATGTTTGTACTAACACCCATATCTATTGGTTATGAATCCATATAATGTACCAACACCCATATTTATATTTAATTCCGTATCACGTATTAGTATACATATCTAAATTCAACATTATAAAATAAAGTTTCAACTGAAAACGGTGCACTGCGTTATTTTTCAATCGTCGAGAGACACCCCACAATAACTCATGCTACACTGGTAAGCATCCATGGATCAGCCCTACTAAATGATTTCATTCATCATCTTCATCTTCATCACGAGCAACTCACGCCCACTACTGGATAAAAGCTTCCCCGTTACTATTCCACTCATTTTTATTATAATTGTAAGTTGCTCTCATACACGCGATGCCACACATTTTACGTATTTCGTCCACGCATCTACCACGTGGCCTCTTTTGCGGGCATTTACTGTCTCTAATTGTAAGATTTCCTTTTTTTCAGCGATTATATTCTCTTCGTGCAATATGTCCAATGCTATCTCAATACGAGTACCTTATAAAACTTTATTCTAATATTGTGTCTGTTGATATTCTTTTTTTTTAATTTAAATGTAAACTTAATATTGTCGACGCATAGGTCTCCCATTGAGACGCCCCTAGCGGCAAAAAATAGCGTCCGTTGCTATAGAAACCTGCTAGAGATGCTGCTTCTAGAAACCGCGCCATCTGCCGGCCATTCGAAAAAGCATAGTCCACTAAAGGACAAAAGAAATTTGAACATTTTTCCTCAAATACATCTTTTGTGTACTAATGTTTAACAAAACCATAATGAAAATAAAGAAATGAAGTGAACGGACGTAATTGTTTGAAATAAAATGCGTACATTTTAAATAAATACTTTATTATCACAGAAATTTCATATGTAGGTGGTTTACAACAGATCCCATAATATGCATTCAAATCAAACTATACTAATTAATAAAAGACGGAGAAGCGAAACAGTTAATTGACATTGACCGTTGATTAGATTTATACATCTTTGGCAATGATGACAAGTCAATAAACGTAATCAAGATATATTTTAATTCTTCACAATAGTTATGCATAGACATCAAAAAGCCGCTAAGTTATAATATGGAAAGAATTGGAAGTTAGTATTAATTTTTAAAAAGTCTCTCGCTAAAGAAATAATAATGCTACAATGCAATATATTTTCTAAAGAAAATTATGTTAATAATACAATAAAATACATAGTAAATTAATATACATTATAATTATTTTCATGTATAAAATGTAGACAAATCTTAGTTACACTAGTGTAAAAGACTATAATTCATTTTCATATTTTTTTTTTTTACATAGCAAAACTACTTTTTTATTGCACTGGGAAAAAAATTTCAAAAACCCAATTAATTGGAAGTTATTTTAAATCACTGATGTGTCCAAAATAACATTACAAAAAAAACATAGATTTTAAAAATCAATAAAATCATGTTGACTGAGAAAATAATTAATATTTTTTTTTAAATAGACATTTTGCATTAGTAAATTCAAAGTAATACATCAATTACATACATGCATTCATAAAAAAATAATACAAGGATTATATTTTAAACAAAAATTTACATATATCACTCAAAATTTTAAGTTCACAGATAATAATACTTCTGTTAATTTATAGACATTTAGTATGAAAAGTATAATAATGTATTTTTAAAATATAACTGTTATGCATTCATTTGCAAACAATATTCATTTTATTTTTATGACTTGGTATATTTTAAAAGGGCAACAAATTATTTGTTTAGTTTATAGTGGGAACAATTTAAACGTGCATTAAATAAAATAAATGTGCATTAAGCTTGAGCATTAAATAAAATAATAAAATAGAATAAAGGTGCATTAGAACAGGGCGAAGTACCAACCGCACGACCATTATTCACAACTTTCATAATATAATCGATTTACAATACACCGAATTAAAACAAAATCAACATTGATTAAAAAATGGACCAAATTGTTACAGTATTTGAAAATTGTATTGCCTTTAGATTGATTTTACTCCGGCAACATTGCCACCTATCTGTCATTTTAATGCACAAACTATTCATTATATTGCACATTTCATATTTTTTTAATGCTCACTTTATACTGCACATATTTTCTTTTTATTGGACACTATGAATAAATAATGCTCAATACGAGATTCTTTAATGTACCAGAAAAAAAGCACATTGTATATTTTTCTAATGCACAAGTAATTCGTTTTAAGGCACAATCTATATTTTTTAATGCACAGTTAAATTGCACCCGTTTATAATTCCAAAAGTAGCCAGTAAAAAAATGAAAATTAATCAGTAATCAGTAATTAATTATAAATTTGATCAGTAACTTATTCTAAATGATCAGCAGAATATAATAAACTATCAGAAAATTATTCATTTTCAGTAAATAATTATACAAGATGAGGAGCGAGGGGCAAGGACCAAAGGAGTTGAAAATGGAAAGGGGGGAGATTATTAAAAGAATATTGCTAAGTGACAAAATTCATCAAATTTTTTTATACTAGAAGCCGTAATGGAATATTGCGACATTGTCGATTTTCTGGCTGTCAAAAGGAAATGATTATTTCTAAAAGATATTACTGATCATTTTATAATAATCATAGACCGTTTTATTTTATTGTCTGATCATTTGGTTTAATAACTGAGTATATGACAACTGATCAAAGGGTACTGATCATTTAGAATACTAACTGATAATTTCAAAATATTTACTAACAATTTAGTTATTTTGATCGATCAAAAGTTGAAAAAAATTACTGATCAATTAAATACACGCCTTTTAAAAGTATAATATCAACAATAAAACTCTATTACCCAATGTTGAAATGAACAACAAAATTGCAACGACCCAAAATAACTTAATTAATTTCAGTCTCAATTATTTACAATAATTTAATGCTCACTTTTCAATGATAACATTATTTATTACACCCAATTAATTATTAAGATATAACTCATTGAAACAATGATGGAAAACAAAAATTGAATTTTGTACATTAAACTAATGCATCTGCTCAATTCCTTCAATACTCCACCCCGTTTATATAATTCATATAGAAATTAGTTCAATACGACATTTAATAAATTTACGATAACTCAAAACCTGTGTTGCTGTTGACGGCATAGCGAAGCTTGTCTCGCAAAGTGCTACGTTTTTGATAATTCGGAAGCTTCAATAAATTGAAACAAGTCGACGAAGTGGGAAGTCTATTCAATGGATCCTTTTTTCGTATTGTGAAAAACCCTCTAATTACGCTTCCTGGAAAATTAAAAATACATTTAAATTGAGAAGTTATTTTTTTATGGGAATATGAATAAATACCGATTGTATCTCCAGTATCTTCATCATCACCAACTTCTACACATCTAATAGAAAACGGAGGTTCAAGATGTGCAAAACCAAGAAGCGGAGGTTTAGAACAAGATGTCACAAACTAAAACACAAAGTAATCGTAATGTAGCTGTCATATATTGATTTATTAAAAATTCTAAAATCAAATTTCACACCTTCAAGAACATCGAACGTTCTTCTTCACTAAAATCTTTGTGCAAAATGTCCCACAACCACGCTACAACTCTATGAGAATCATGAAAACCACCATAATATTGTGTATGACGTCGCAGATCTCTTAAATCAAGAGGAGCCGTATCACCGCTGATAAGTCTTTGCACCTACAAATATTCAAATTATTAAAAAAAAAAGAAAAATATTACGTAGACGACCAAATTATTTTTATATACCTCAGGCGTTGAAAATAGCGATAACCAATCGGGATTTATAATGGAACGAAAACCTTTAATGAAAGCATTAGTTTGTTCTTTGATTTGAGTGTGCATTCTAAAGTGAGCCATCAAATGTATATAATTGATTCTGCAATTAAAAATATAAATATAGTACATGTAACAAAACATGTTTTACAAATAATATGAATGATTAGAACAGACTTGTTCTCGTTTGTTAGAGGAATAGCTTTTCCTCCAGGCACAAGCTCGTGAGTGACAATATTTCCTAATCTATCTTCGTCTACAGTAAATGTAAGTTCTAAAGTTGATACATCTCCCTGATAAATACAAAAAAAAATTATAAAAAGTTTTGAGTCGAAAAAAAAGTTATGACTTAAATGAAAACGTGATGTACCTGATGATGTTTGATGAACGTTAAACTACGATAAAGCTCTTTATCTAAAGAGGGCAATTCGTCAATCCAACTATATAATGCTTGTTGAGTTTGACCTAGTACTTGACTTAGGAAAAATGATGCGAAAGGTACATCGACTACAATACCCTAAAAATTTAAAATAAGTATAAAAGGTGTGTAATCAAGTATTTTTAAAATATACATATAAAAAAATCATTCACCTCATAAACTGCCTTTCCGAGCATACGACCGACAAATTCGAAAAGTTGCAAATGAGAATCATGCAAAGCTGCAGTTGGAGAAGGATACAAACGAGCCTCGGAAGTTGCTCTGAACAAATCCAAAGACGGATCAAACACGAGTTTAATAGTTTCTTCCAAAAATTCTATTGAAAAAAAAAACAAATATTTATTTCAAACTTATATTTATATAAATTCTATAAAACATATTTTTAATATTCCCACCTTTAAATACGCCGTCTTGATCAATACCGGCCTCGTCTAAACCCTGTTCATTGATAAATCTAACACGAATAACACCCTTGAGTGAGTGCGGAGGTAAGGCAGCTAATTGACGATAACCATCTTCGACGACACGTCGACGATGAATAGTGATCAATGTAGGTCTTGGTGATGCGCACGCTTGTTCAGTGAGACCTAAAACGGCTTTTTCGTTTGCCACATTTCGACGAAACAGCTGAACTCTTTCCGTGTGCGGTATAATGTGTGGCATTTTTTGTATCAAAAGCTGAAAATATAGATTTTCATATTGATTCAAGGAATGGAATAGAATATGATATTTCGAAATCGATTATTTACATGAGGGCCCTTTTTTCCTCTATCCAAATCGGCCATGAAAACACCAAAACGTAGATCTTTAGCCAGCCAATGACCGGGGGGAGTATATGAACGTCTACAATCTCTACGATATAAAACTTGTAATAAAGAATGTAGAGAACCAAACAAACCATTTCCATTTACGCTTTTTGCATCTATAAAATAAAAATACGAAGTTATTTATTATAATATTTGATGAGTTTTAGAAAAATAATTCGTTATGTACAAACCGAAAAGATTAGAAAGAACTCCCTTGTACAAAAAGAGATTTAAAAAGTTTGACATTGTTATAAAATCTGATAATTTAAATGGGTGTTGTTGTTCATACATTTCCATGTCATCTAATATTCTAAAAAAAAAAACCAGAAAATTAGAAATTGAAAGGTCTAATCATAACGAAAGTAAGGATCAAATAAATCTTACGTCACATAATGTGTCATACAATCAGCGAAAAGAATCAATATTTGGAATTCAGGAGCCGTCGTTTTTGTATTAATTGCTAATAAATCTAAAAAGGATTTTAATCCACAGTTTGGTCCCAGGGAACAGATAAACATCCATAAATAATAAAGGATCGTGTCTTGATTGCAAAGACCTGAAATAAATAACGATAAACAAATTCGTTCCGAAATAAATTCTGCGAAAATAAAATACCGAAAACCCTCACCAGTCAAAATATCCAATTTCAATTGAGTCAACGTAGTTAGTGCAGTTTGGTACATCGAACAAATAAGAGCAATATTAGTGCATTCAGGCGACCCGAGTTTTCTAAAATTTTTCGCAGCGTTTGATCTGAAATTATAATATTTATTTAAACTGTCTTTTTTAATAAAATTAAACCATTTAACTTACCTATTTGTCCTAGCTTCTATAGCGCGTCGTATAAAATTAGTACTCGTGCTACCGGTTGCGACAGGCGGAGCATTAGCAGGTGAAGAATCCAGCATTCGTATCAAAGGGTTCGCTAATAGCCGACGCAACAATGGGCCACCCCATAATTTCGCCAACTGTTTACGAGCCTGACCTGCACCGATTCCACCACCTTGGCTAATCCACCCCAAAACGGGATGCCAACTACTAAGATGACTTTGTTTGTTAATCACTAATTGCTGACAAGATTCCAAGAAACGCGTTACAACGACCTAAAGAATGCATTAAATACTATTAAGCACAAAAAAAATCGAAACAATACAAATACATCAATTTAATATTCACCACGAAAGATGGAAAGTATATTTCGCAATTAGATCTGTCATCGGTACTTGCTAGTTGGACTAAATTGGCTAATAAGCATAACGCCTGATTGCCTTCTAATGTGTTGAAGACCATTCGCAAATTTTGATCTGCACTTAAAAATTCGATGCATTTATCAAATATCAAGTGCGATTTAAATGCGGCCAAACACTGAAATGGAAAAGTATGTATTAGATGTTTATTGAAATCTTAAATATTATAAAATTTTTATATACCTCTGGTGCGATTTGTTCCATATGATGTACTAATCCGGGTACGGGTAATATTTGAAGAATATACATAGTGAGAAGTTTTTCAGAAAACTGAGACGAAATTAACGGTCTTAAAGACAAAGTAATAATTGCCGTTAAAGATACATTTTTTAAAGCAATTCTTTCTCGACACAAGCCTCGTAACAATAAAGACTGGAAATTCGAAATCTGTTAATTTTCATCTTCAACTACATAACTACATGTTTGATATAAACGAAAATACCTTTAATACTAAGTAATATCCTTTGTGGAAAAGAGATCCCATTATATTAGCGCACAACTGAACCATTCCCGCTCGGAGTTTTTCTAAATGTTTTTGTTTTGTTATTGTCCATGTGTTTGTTGCAGTGAAAGCTACTAAAGTGTGTAAATGTAATAATATGATTTGCATATCTGCCGGAGATTCTGGTTTGAGAGTTTCTAAATATTGACAGCATTTGTACAATAGTTTTTTGATGTGTGATATCCATGCGAAACTGTGAGAAAAAATTAAATTTTAGAACTATAATTAAAAATGTTATTTGAATTATTCATATCACAAACCTATGTTCTTTCATCAAAAATACGCCGACGTAAGACAGTTTCACCGAATCTGATTGCAAACTCGCTACTATATATCTGCACAATCTTTCAAAACGAATTTTATCTTTTTCCGTATTAAAGATCAGAAAGAGTCTTTGAGCGGCATGGTATACGTCGATAGCGGGAAGCAAGTCGGCTGCTAAATTTGCGATATCTTCATCAGTATCCAGCGACGATGAAAATTTTGCATCAAACTCTTCACTGTTAAAAGCAAAACAGAATATAATAATAGAATAGTCTACGAGTGCCTTAGTCCTTTTAAATTTCATGAATGATTACAAATATCAATTAAATATGAGAATTATGCAGTGGCGGCTCGTCTTAAAGGGCTGAGGGGCTGCAGCCCTTCCTGTGTAAAGTATATTTATATATATATTTTTTAATTTCCTATATTATTTTTGTACAGAAGTATAAATGCAATACATACTTTGATTCTTGTATGTGTTGATAATGATTTTTTTTTGTATTTTGTACATAAGAACATACATATTATTTTCATTTTAATTGCTGCAGCCACTTCACAGCAAATTTTCATGAGTCGCCACTGGAATTATGTCAAGATACATCATAAGATCGTGAATAAATTCTTTGAACAATTTGAATTTACTCTCATATTACACTTCAAATGAAAAAAAAAACAGTATATTCGTATCACGTATAAAAAGTTGTGGGTAATTTTGCAATTTAGGTGCAATTTCTATTTTAACAAATAAAAATGCATGATAAGTACTTAAATTAAATTTCTTAATATATTTCTAATATATAAGCTTAAGTTGTTTTTCTCCTCCCCCCTTAAAAAAAATCCTGGCTATGACTATGACATCCGTCACATAATTTATTTGCACAACTCCCGAATATTTCAACACCGATAAACTCTCGCACATACACCGCACAGTATACAAAGATCACAAGGAGAGAATCGACGAACCGTCGAGCACAAAAACGAAAAACACTCGAGAAAAATAAGAAGAGGGGCAAAGCGAAACGTAAATAGAGGACCGCAATCGGCTGGCGAGCCTGGTCCTCTGCAGCCATCCCCTGGCGAGGGCCTGGACGCGGATCGCGGCCTCGTGCTGTGACAGCTGAAGCTGGAGCCTCGGCTGCTGCCGCTGGCCGCCCATTCCGTGCCTGACGAGCCTTGTTGTTCTCGATGACAGCTCGGGCGCAGGACTGCCACTGTGACGGATCACAACAGTCCATTCCCGGATGTGGTACCGTGTTTCCGCGAAAATAAGACCCGGTCTTATATTAATTTTACACTCGAAAATTGCACTAGGTATTATTTTCGGGGTAGGTCTTATATTAGAATCATCTTTCAAATATCTTTTTTTATTTAATTAAAAAAAGTATGCAATGAAAAATATAATGACAAAGTATATAAAATATATCAAAAAAATAATTAAGAAAAATTCAAATATGACCAAATAAAAATATTTTTAAAATAATTGTCATATTGTTATTGTTTTTTAATTATTAATATTTGTTATGACTTATGATAGAAAAGCGTCAAAGAAGTTAAATTCACACGTTGTTCCTGGATAGCTACTCTGTCTAAATTAATCACCTTCTTACCTTTAGGTTAGGTTAGTTCTCAAAATTCGAGCAAAAGCTAAATATAGTTCATTTGATGCTAAGTTTAAAATAAAGCTAAATAAAAATTTAAATAAAGATGAATTTTGCCGAACAGGAGAATTCTGCTCGAGCATCTTCATATAAAGCCAATGTGATGTTTTTTCTCTAGGTCTTATTTTTGGGGTAGGTCTTATATTAAAACCATCCTTTAAAATCATAGTAAGTCTTATTTTTGGGGAAACACGGTAACTGGACACAATCCAAGCGCACATGATCCGAGCGCATATGATCCTAACGCACATGATCCAAGCACACAGTGATGATCAGTGATGTAGTGCTAAAGTAGTAACGGAATGCTCAATCTTTCCAACGTAAATTATTTTCAAGGTTTTTTTTTAAATAGATTACAGTGATTTTTATTTTAGACATTAAAATAAGGGTGTTTTATAAAATTTCATTTTTTTAATACTTTTTCACAGTTTTTCCACTTATTACTGTTGCGTGTCCACTGTTCCCACGTTGGGCGCCAATTTGTGACGGTTTGTCACTCTGCAGTGTGTCGATGTGCTAACTGCGACCCCTTATTAGGTCATAGCTTAAGTAAAACCAGAAAACGTAGTTGTTTCAGTTGTTGTGTTGTTGTTTTTAAAAAAACCAAGTGTTCTCGAGCCGATGAAACATAGTTCATTTTGCAGAAAATTCAATATTTAATAAAAATTATAGATAAAGTGATATATAAGACGCAACGAAAGACTAGCAAAGAGGTGGCCTACTGGGCGCAGAACTCTTTCCAAAACTGGTGACCTAGGTCCTCCAGAGAGAGCAGGCCTACCGGGCGCAGAACTCTTTCCAGAAAACTAGTGACAATTTTCGGGAAATGTTCCACTTATATAATCAGTTTGGTCCCTTTTCTACTCGGATTTTTTCGTACACGTGTCGCTAACTGCCTTTTTTTCGGATAGAGTTCGTGGTCATTGGTGGTGGTTGATGATCTCGGATCAATCTCTTTGCCCGTTTTTTTTTTTTAATTTTTAGAAACTTCCTTGATGGGTTTGATGAGCTCAAAGCGTTGGTCTTTGTCTCAAAAGTTTGTACGAAGTGATTTCGATGATTTTGTCAGGCGGCCGTTGAATTTTGTGTGCGTCGTTCTTATCTAGCGGAGGTGCTGAAATGATGACGGTCGACATTAATGGTTTTGATGTAAACACTAGTCCAGCGCTTCCTGAACTTTTCGTTCGGTTATTTATATGGTTCATCGGCGCTCAAATTGTTTTTAATCTATAAAAATAATCTCCGTCACAAATCGCAAGTGTGTACTGGGCCTAAGTAGATCGCAATGCCAACAGCGGAACAGACGAGTTAAAGACCGAGCAGACTACGCCCTCACTGACCACTCTGCGATCCTCATGACAACCAGTTACGAATAAATATTATATCTTTTTTGTAGAAAATTTTTGTAAGCTACAAATTTATCTTTCAATATTATCCTATAAAAGTGATAATTAACAAAATATTCACGAAAAACCATTTCCGGTAACCTTTGAACTCCCGCAAAATCTTATTATCATTCTCATATCGACGGAGAATTTCGTCATTTCATTAATAACCACGATATCAAGCTTCACACCAAAATCCCATTGTACTTTTTCCGAAACATCTTTATTTTTTGAACTAATTACATTTAAAAAAAATCATCGAATACGTTCCACCCTCGTTGTCGTAGTATTGCATGCGCCACTGTCGATGTGTGCCAATGTCGTACGTTCTTATATCGTTTGAGAAATCATCAGGAAACCAAAAATTAATATGAACATAAATCAATCCCCTCGAAAGCGATATACAACATCCAAAGTTTGGCCACGATTGGCAAATTTATAAATCAAAAAAACAGTATGAAGGAGTAGTGTGTGTGTTTGTGTGTGCTTAACCAGACGCGCTGCAGATGTCAACAAGTGACTGCTGGTCAAATTTCAAATTTTCCACACTTTACTAGAACATAACGAAATAGAACCTTTTTTGGTTACTCAATAGCATTCTTCAATAAAAAAATATGGATAAAGATGCACCGAAGGATTCGAAAGCACCTGTCCGCGTATGGCTAGTTCAATCCAAGGAAGAAATTTCAGAAGACATGTTAACTACTCTTCATGTACGTCTATTTTTTTATAATTTAATAGTACCTTCATCAATATAGTTAAGGGCAATATCCTTGAGCCCACTCTTATCGATAAGGCTAACATAAGAGCCGATCCGGCTCTCATGTTAGGTCTCTCATCGCAATCACCTTCAGATGAAATTATACAGTAAATCGTTGATATTTACTTCCTGCGTACACATTATGACTGTTGAATTTTTCGAAACATCATGTTTTGTATAATATTCAAGCTGATATCATTAATTACTCAGGGTTAAATAAGATAAACTGCGTGATGATAAGCAAATGTATGTAGTACGATTAATATTTAGGAATTTGTAATAAAATAAAACAACTAAAATCAAAAATTCTTTCTTCGACGCAACGTCCATCACTAGTTATGTATTTTTAGTATTTCAGATAATTTGCAGATACCGTCTCAATAGAACTTGTTTTGAAGAAACCCTTTCAATTTTTCATTTTGTACATTTTCACGTGCTGCTTAGCAAACACATGTGCCGTGCATGTGGTAATCTGAAGGAGCATGAACTTGTGTGCTTGCGGGTTAATACTTTCCAGGCAATGTCTTTTAATGCGTCTCTGGTTTTTGTAATTGTGTTTTATCCTTTTTGTCGATAGGTTATGTTTTTCTGATCTGTGCGCACTAGTTTTCATAACTGTGCGTAGCGTATGAAAATATCTTTTTTTTGAAGCGTTAGTTCACAAGTATTTTGAGATCGCATGTATTTACCATAAGCTTCTCAAAGTATACGATAACTTTCAGCGACTTTTCCTAAAAATAAAATAATGAATTAAAATTTTCCAGTCTTCGTCTCGAATTCCGACATATAAAGATATAGAGCAGGTGTTAACGACTTTTTTTGGTTGTATATCAAAACTGGCCAAAATTTTTACTAACTCCTTGTAGCTCAGTGTGCCGTGGCGGAACCGCTACTTCGTTGTTTTTTTCCTAGTATCACAGCAGTTCCATTTCGACACCACTTCGGTTTTAGCGTTACCAGAGATATTTGGCGTTCGTTGGAAATTTTTATTATTTTGTTGACCCTTTGTGTCGCAATGGAACCGTTGAAATGCTGGCAAAAATCTGGTGAAATGGTGGTTCCACCACGGTACTACTGGGCTACAAAGGGTTAATAAGACATTTTGGTTCAGTAAATATTTTAGTGAAAAAATTAAACGAAAATAATTGATATTTTCAAAAATATTATGTGAAGACAACCTAATGTAGGGAGCGCTCCCTGAAGGGAACGTAGATTTAGACATTGTAGATAGCTTTATCTACCTAGGTCAAACCATAAACATGAATGGGGACAGAGACGCGGAAATATCACATAGGATTAAGTTGGCGTGGAGCGCTTTCGGAAGGCTCCACACAGTAGTTAAAAATAGCCTGCCCATTTGCCTAAAATCCAAAACCTTCGACCAAAGTGTCCTGCTATGCTAGGTATCTCTTTGAAAGACCGTAAGAGGAATGAATGAATCCGTAAAATGACTAAAGTCATGGACGTAATCGAATGCGTGAAAAAACTAAAATGGCAGTGGGTGGGACAAGGGAAATCCTAGACTGGTATCCGAGAGGCGTTAAACGTTCGCAGAAAAGGCCGCATGGCAGGTGGGTAGACAAAATACGGAAGATGTGTGGTGTCGCTTGAACGAGAGTGGCTCAGAATAGAAGTGTATGGAAAAGTATCGGGGAGACCTTTGTCCAACAGTGAACGTGAGCAGGCTACCTATGATGATGAAAATTACGTCTCGTATAGATAGATCTGAAAAAAAGATTTAAGGTACTTCACAAACAACGGGTGGAAACGAATATTTTTAGGTGGTGTGGTTTCATTGACCGCGACTATATAAAAAATCTCATATATACTCAAGTTTTTTTTTACACATAGGAAATGTTTATAGAGGCCGTTCAAAAAAAATATGGTCACCATATAAAAATTGAAAAAGATTCTGTTAGTATATTTGGATAGAACTTCCATTCACATGTTTCAGCATGGCAAAATATATCATCCCGATATCACTTGTATACATATATAAATTTCAGCGTAGCATCTGGTGTAATTGCTAAAGTAATGTAGTGCTCCGCTTGGGCTGCGTAATCTTTTTGACTGGGTCTCATTGATTTTAAATGTTCATTAGTAATTTTTGACCGTAAAGAATTTTTCATTAGTTTCAAAACCAGAAAAAAAATCTGTTTTTCATAATAATAACGATTATTTTTTGAGCAAAATTTTTAAGTTTTACGAAACTCTTTGAACATAGAGAATTAAAGATTTTATTGATTTAGGTACGACGGTGAAACTCTTCTAAACTAGAATCACATTGAAAAATAATTTTAAATCGTTAGTGTTACGCCATTTTGTAAAAAATAAGAAATGTAACTGTTTGAAAGATAAAATGGACATTTTAAAGAAGTTAGATAGTGGAGAAAACATGTGCAATCCAGTAATCCGAACATTCCAATAATCCGGCACCCTCTAGTTTTTAATAGTACCGGATTAGTGAGATTCTACTGTATTTACTCCCGTTGGGTAATCAAAAAAAAAAACTTCGTGGGCCACAGTTTGCTGTTTGCACTTGTTGGTTGTTAATTACTCAACGGAAACGTTCTAAATAACCCTATCTTTTATTTTATATGAAACATTTTATTTCATACAAAACACAAATATGATTTAAAAACAAAATTATCTTATCGAAAATTATCATTTTTTCAGCTAATATGACTAGGAAAAAGATAAATGTTTTTTTATCAATCAGTTTGTTTTGATTGTTATATTATTACTAGTGTATAGGCCCGATGTTAATAATATCGGAATGTGTATGTGTTTATTTCAAAGTCGATGCCTGTACCCAATTTGAACATTTAATTTATTTTATTTTAATTATTTATATTTATTAGAGACATCTATCGTGCTTTATAAAAATTAATTAATTAATTATTGAATTAATTTAAATATTTAATTTTATTTGCAACATCTGTTGTGCTTTTTAAGAATTAATTAATTAGTTAATTTTAGCGTGCTATTATAGACGTTAAATGTTTATACATAAAGACCATCTTAGAATATCAATAATAATTTTATAATATATATTTTAAAAAAAAAGCAAATGCGTAAGCCGCCGTTTAGTACCAAGGTTTCGACGCTGGCTTGGTGACCAGAAGGACAAACGTTTAAATCCCGACGGAGACTACGATTTTTTAATTCGAAAAAATAATCGTATCAACGTCATTTTAAAGTCGCAAGCGTAATTCATACACACACATAGACAGACACGGACTCACACACAGAAATCTGTGATTATATATAGGGGATGTATATAAGATTCAAATATTAATGATATTTATTAATTATATGTGTTATAAATATCATCGTTAGCAGTCCGTAATCACTTATTTGTTATCGTCACGCTCACTAATGTTCAACGGCCTCACCGATACTTCCTATTCGCTTCTATTCTCACCAATCATGTACATGCGGCACCACACATGTTACGTATATTGGTTATCCATCTACCGCGTAGCTTTTGTTATGAACGTTCAACACTTCTCTAATACTCGTTTGAGATTTGATTTTGATTTCATTTCTTTTGTGCAGCAGCGATTTTCCTTTTGTATTTTCACTGATATTTCAGTTTTTCACGTGCTCTATCAAGACTGTGTTAATATATCGTCATGTGTGTTTATTTTATACATTAACACACATAAATTTTACAAATATTATATACAGGAAACAGAATGATAATGATTATCATAAAAATGAAAATTCTTTTTTATATGTTCAGTTTTTTGAAAAAAAAATAGGATGATGCATTATTGAAATTAACCTTTTACATTCATTATAAAATATTTTGAGTAATATTATATTAGTACTAGCAGTAGTACCCGGCGATGCTCGGGACTTACATTACAGCAGGCCGCGTATTGTCATAATTTTTGAAGTGCAACAATTTTTTTATGTAGGGGGAGGAAGATTTTTTTGCGGACCGTCCCGTTTTGGGTTCTGGGAAATATGGTCACCCTATTATAATGATATATAAACCTTCTCGACAAAAAATACATATACATGTCAATTTTTATGATGATAGGTCAAATGGTGTTGGAGCGAAATGGCTATATACAAACAAACATCCATTTTTATATATATAGATTAGGGAAATTTCTAAATAGAATGTTGCACTTCCACATGTCTAATGATAAGACGAATTGATGATTTCATTAAGAGATTATAATGGTTTTTACTATTTTTTTATCTCATAAATTGTTTTTTTGAATTTAACGTACGTCAAAATAACGTTAATTTTGGTAATTTCAAAGGGTTGGGAAATCAATCTTTTAAAGTTGAAAAAACGGCATTTTTCGACAAGATAGGTTGTTTTTTAAATCATATTCGTATTTTGTATTGAATAATGTTAAATGTTTGAATAATGTTAAATGTTAAAAGTAAAAAAATAATCGAAAAAATGTCTCAATCGTATATCGAAACACAAGCTTTTATAATTGAATGGCAAGCAAAGCCGACTGTGCTGCCGCTTCGGCTACTATTTATGTATACAAGCGCTATATAAACTGCAAACGCTTTTTTTGGAACAATTTATGGTTGTTAGGTTCTAATATTTTGTCATGTTAAAACTTTAAAGATCAACTGTTATCATATTAAATTTCCCAAGTCATGACCTCTCCTCGTAAGTGAACTATGAATATGAATAGAATGTATCATGAATAGAACTTTTTGATATTTCCAAAATTAATTCATTAAAAATAAAAGTTTTATATCGATTAATGTTAATAATTGTAATAATAATTTCCTTTTGGATTAAAATTAATCTCATAAAACACAAAAAAATAATGATCGATTAACAAATTTGCAGCTGTGTGGACAATACAGATCTAATGGAATAATTGCCGAATGGATAACGCAAGATGATTGCATGAAAAAAAAAATCACCAAGAAGGATGTTTTCGTTTTTGAAGAATTTTCAGGAGAAGTTTTCGAAAGACTATTAGCAACTAACGCAATGTATGTTACTCGGAGCTGTAGTAATGTTTTTGGCATCCTTGGCAACTATAAAATTTGGCGCCTCAAAATACGTAATTTTTATTTGGATGTATTAAAAATACATCTTAAATTTTCACATTCATTTTATTAAAAAAAATAGGAGAGGGCGCTTTTGGCACCTTTCGAATCTCGTGCCCTTAATGCTTGCCCAATTGCCAATGAATTGCTATGCTATTAATATTATTATGAGTTTTTCTCAGATTTACCACTTTGAAATAATAATTTAATTCATTTAATTATTACCTTTGCACAGTATCGTTGGACCAAAATGTTTATCATGTTGCTTAAATGATGGAGAAGAGATTCCACGTGGAGCAACGTTTACCATAGCAATGAGAGATCTTGTAGTCACTATAAGTGGATTTTCTGCAACAGATAAGGTTTGAAAAAATTTAAATTTTCTTTTATAACATTCTTTTGCTACAAGTAATATTTTTGCAGGAAAAATTGAAAAAACTCGTAATGTGGATGGGTGGGCGATGCGAAAATCAACTAACTGAAGAAACAACTCATTTAATTTCGAAAACTGTACTTTCCGATAAATATATTGTATGTTGTTATACTAAATTTTTATGTATTATAAAATATTTCGTAAGACAAAATGAAATACATGAATTTTTTCAGAAAGCTGCTACTTTTGGTGTTCCTATCATGAAAAGTGAGTGGGTGGAAGCAGTATGGAAAGAATCCCTAAAGAAAAATATTTCTGCTAAAAATCCTCAGTTCGACGAATACAAATTGCCAATTTTTTTCGGTATATGTGCCACTACTACCGGAATAAAAAATAAACGCGAAAGAAAAACCATCATGGAACTACTTACAAAAAATGGCGGAAAATTTTATGTAGACTTTGAAAGCAGCAAAATGAACATTTTAATTCTTAACAAGTACAATCTTATACATAGTGTTTTATATTTATTTTGGTTGTTGGGTATAATTATTTTTTTTGTGTTTTTAGTGATGGTATCGGTAGCAAAAAACATGCATGTGCTGTGGAGTGTGATATCGCATGTGTTTCAGTTTCCTGGATTTATAAATCTGTAGAGAAAGGGTATGCTTTGGATCACAGAGAGTTTCCAGTTGATCCATTGCATAAAAGCGTTCCTAAAACTTCTAGTCCAAACAGACCTTCTCAATTGCCTGACATGAGTACAGTAAAACCTCTAATATCCAGACCTCGATTATCCAAATTGATAAAAAAATTCTTTAAATAGCCGATTTTATGATTTTTTTATATAACTTGCGTCCAAAAATTTAAAAATAAACAATAAAATTATACATACTTAACTATGAGAAACGGTCAACGATTTTTAAAAATATTTGAACTATATAAACTTTTTCTTAAAAAAAAGGGTCAAAGCTTTTTATAATTATTCGAACCATAAAAATTGTTTTCCTGAAAAAAACGTCGATGCTTTTTAAAATTATTTAAACTACGAAAATTTTTTCCCTAAAAATAAGGGCAAGATTTTAGAAATTATTCGAAACATACACTAAAAATTCAGGGTCCATTTTCATTTTTTAAAAATCGAGGGGGCCCTAAGCGGCCGCTTAGTCTGCGTATCATTAAACCCGCCACTGGAGGTCAATCAAACTAGTTTGATAGGAATTTTATTTTTTTAAATTTGGAGTTAAAAAATCCCCAGATGGCGTTAAAAATTATGACTATTAATTAATTAATTATCTTAGGAACTGATTAATATGCTATCAAATTGATTTTATATTATGTTCACAAATTTTTTCAGTATTAAATAACCAAAAATAGTCAAAATAAATGGAATAAGGTTATATGTACCTAATTATACACACCCAAAATTTCCGTAAAGGATTCAATTTAATTTCTAATAAATTCATAATTTTTTTCTTGTATCCATTATCTGGATTTTTCGCTATTCGGAATATTTCAATCATCATTTAGTCTGGATAATTGAGGTTATTATTTATAATTATATTTATATTTTCACATTGTTAATATTTATTAATTATTTTTAAAGGTATAAATGTATCTTGCATAACAAATATCAAGAACAATAATTTCGTTGAAGAATCATGTTCGACAACTTCAAGCGATTCTACTTTCATGCCATATTCTTCTCAGGTATTTACTTTTAACTATTTTTAAATTATATGATTTTTTTACATTTATTTTTTATTTTAGGGATCACAAAGTGTTAAAAATGTGCAACTATACAAAATTGCAAAAGAGTTTTCTCAATGTATCGACAATATAGAAATTAAAAATGTTAAACAAGCCGGACTATTTCTAGATGGCTGTTCTGTAAGTTTTAATTTTTTTATGACTAAAGATTCAGAATTTCGTATATTTTCATGGTATGTCATTTTAGGTTTATGTATACGGAGCATCTCCTTCTCGAAGAGATAAATTACAGCGTATTATTTCGTTGGCTGGAGGTGTGCGATTTGATGAACCTGGTGAATCTGTCTCCCATACAATTTGCTGTGATCCGAATGTGCGTTTGACAGCAGAACAACTATCAGCAATGCCTAACGCAAATCATGTTACAATTCTCTGGCTCATAGAATGCATAAAATCGCATAAAGCTGTAGAAGAAATTCAAGTATTTTTTTCATCAACATAGTTATTATTTTAATCAATTTTTTATGTAACTTTTCCATTTTTATTTGAAGTATATTGTATCAAGTAGTGATAGCAATACTCCAGCGAGTAATATTAAGTCTAGAGTTACTATGCCTTCTCCAATGAGTAAACGTAACATGCAATTGTTACAAACTCCCACGGTGCGCCCGCCTGTCCCACTTTTCAATTTGGATTCAATGAATGATAATGATAATGATGATGAAATTGTTCAACAATATTTAAGTCAACATAGTAAGCTTTTTCTTAGTTGTATTTTGTATATTTTGCGAAAAAATGATAATAGCTAAAAATATTATTTAGGTAACATTGAACATGAAAACGTGGAACACCACACTACTATCAAACAACAAGAAGATAATGATGTTCATAATGAAAATAGTACTTTAAAGAAATCAGATATCACAAAAGAAAATAATTCTCCGAATAAATCGAATGAGTCTGGATCTGATGAAGAATTGGTGGTGTTTAAGGGTAACATTTTGCATTTTACAATATAGTAAATTATTTTTGAATAAATTTTATTAAGAATAAAATTTGTGTTTTCAAGGCTTGACTTTTGAATTAAGAGATATTGATGAAGAAGCTGAGGAAATAACTGCTCAGATCTTAAATGCCGGTGGCACTGTTGTTAAATCTAGCAGAAGAAAATCTAAACACTACATTGTAGTACCCATGAATTATGATGCCGAATGCAGCAATACTAAGGCAGAAATCATTACATCTGCCTGGCTGGTATATAATTTTCATTGCTTTGTTATCTAATCTAAAACTTTCTGCTCATACTGATTTTATGAATATGAAATTTCAGGAAGACTGTTTGAATACAGAAACACTTGTGGCAATTGACTATTATCATAAACCTTTAAAATCAATTCCCGAGTCAAAGCCTTTGTCTGGTCTCACCATTTCAATTTCTATGTATGTGGGTAGTGAAAGAAAATTTCTTTCTGATATTGCAACACTTTTAGGTGCTGTGTAAGTGTTTTTAACTATTTGGATATTTTTTATTTGTTTATATGTACTAATATATTTTATTTTGTTGTTCACCTTTTTTTTTGTAATTGTAGAGTAAAATCAGTATTGCATAAACGTATTTCGACTCATCTTATATGTGATAAACCCGAAGGTGCTAAATATCAAGGTGCTGTCAATTGGGGTATAACAGTGGTGACTAACAAATGGTTGTTAGATTGTCTTGCTGCAGAAAAACGTCTCCGGGAAGGTCCATATCTTGTTGGCTCTAGCAAAGGTTTTTAGTTTTTATGTAGATTATAATGCATTATATTTTAGAAACTTGTTTCAATTTATTAGAGATTTTCCAGAACCAGAATGGGAAAATCTAGAAGAAAATAGTGAACCTGAACCAAAAGAACAGTCCCATAAATCTGTATTTTCATCATCAATGAAAAATATAAATGTAAATTCAATTGAAAATAAAACTGAAGATAGTATACATTTAAATATATCTAATAAAAAAAATGAAAATGAAATTTTCAATATTGAACCGAAAGATCGTATAATTGAAAACAAACTTTTATCACAAATTGAGAGACAATCTTCAAATAATTCTCCCCTAGGAAGATCGATCACAAGGCTATCCTTAGGTATAAATTTTTGAATTAATCTTGATGTACATTATAAAATATAGTCATTTAAATTACATTTTTTCATAGGAAATGCAGAAATGTCTCCTGCATCTAGATATATAGCAATGAATCGTCAAGGAATGATTAGTAATTCTCAAGACACTCCTAAGAAATTGGAAGAAATCATAAAAACTGCTACTCCATCGAGTAAGACTAATTCTTGATTGTCATTTGATTTATAATATTTTCTTTATAATTTGTTAAAATTCATCATAATTAGACGATACAATGAGCACACCACCAATGGATAACGCATTATCAACTCCTAATATTGCACTTTTTTCTACAACCTCTAAAAGAAGAATACTTGCTGTTAAAAGAGGAGAAATACCATCGAATCCACCACGCACACCCAAAAATCCATGTTAGTTTTAAAAAAAATTCTTGAAATTTTAAATTTAATTCTAAAATAATATGTGAAATTATTCAAATACTATTTCAGTCGAAATATCTATGTCAACACCTGAGAGTCCCTTTGGCGCTTTACTGCGACCAGGATCCAGCAAAATGTCTCCTGATTCTCGTAAAAAGCTAAAAAGAAATTTTGATGCATTCCCGTCACCTTTAACATCAAAACAAACAAAACCGGAAACTGTGAGTCATTTTATTGAGTTAAACTTTTTAATCTCGTGATATTAAATTTTTGTTTTTTCAGCCAATATCCGAATTAGGAAGCCAATTCTTCAAGAGATACTTAGAAGATACACCAAATCGTAAGCATGCATTAGATGAAAAGAAAACTCCTAATGTAAAACTGATTTCAATTATATTTTTCCTTTTAAATATGTTTTTTGCATAAAAATAATTTTTGTTTAAATTTTAGGACAACACTGACATTCGACCTGCCAAACAATTAAAACTATCCGAGGAACCTGTAAGATTTTTATTTCACATAGAATATTTTTTTTTAATAAATCTTGAATCTGACAATCTAACAATATTTATATTTTAGAACTTTTCGAATAATGCAGAATTGCAAGATAAATTACGACTTTTGGATACAATGCTCACTGGTGGAGAAGGTAGCAGGACCGTATCAACTCCACGTTCTCTAAAACATATTCGTTCTTCAGTGGGATTGAATACTATCAGTAATATTGATATGTATAATATGGAAAATGTTAATGTAAATTCAACAGGTAAAAATATCGAATATTTATTTATTGAGTGTTTCGTATTATTTTTAATCATTTATTTCACAAATAATAGCTAAAGCTGGCTGTGTAGAGTCTCAAACTGACACTGTTGGTTGGGATGATATGACTGAAACTGTTAAAGTTCATAGTTTTGTGCTGGCTCAAAACGTAACTGTATGTTTCTTTTATTTATCTTGTAATGTGTAATTCATTATTTAGGTGTATTCCTATTCTTTTACTTTGGTGTGTTTTAGAATAGTGATGAAATTAAGTGTATTATTGAAAGACTTGGCGGAACTATTTTGGAAGGAACTGAGTTTAATCTTAATGCTACGCACTTTTTGTGTTCATCTTTATGCCGAACAGAAAAATTGTTGACTTGTTTAGCTGCCCGTAAATGGGTTCTTCATCCAGATTATATTATAGAGTCACAAAAGGCTGGGAGATTTATTGACGTATGTTTTTGACTGCTTTATTTTGTCTAGTTTAAATTTGAGAATCAAATCATTATTATTGTGATCTTTTTAGGAAGAGTTTTATGAATGGGGAAATCCTAAAACAAAAATTTCTTCCGGTTCTTTCACTGAAGTTCAACGACAATTAGCAAGTGCTGCTTATCGTTGGCGTATAAAGTCTTCTTCATCAACATTACCTTTCCATTCGTTCAAAGTTATACTTCATATGAAAGATTCGCGGAAAAATCCAATTTCACGTATTTTAAAAGCTGGAGGAGGAGAAGTTGTAGATATTAGGTATTTTCGAAATTCAAAATTAGTCTTATTAATGAACATCTTTTTAACTCTAAATTTTTTTTTTTCAGCCCCCCTTTTAAAGGAAACATTAATGCAACACATTGTTTCGTGGAACCACAGCATAAACCTATTTCTCAAGCCGATTTACAATTTTTGGTCACTAACAATATTCCTGTGTGTCCTCCTTTATTTCTGAACATATATTTAGTTAGTGATCCTGCTCCTTCTCCTATGGATCATTTGTGCCTAGAATATAAACGCTTACTAAATAAATAATGTACATTATTCGAAGAAAAGAAATAAAGAAGTAGTACATTGTGATTATGTGAATTCATGTTTTTTTTTTTTAACAAAATTTTGATGTATAGTAATGATATTATTTTCAGTTACCTAACATTTATATGTTGACCATTTGAATTAAATGTATATATTAATAAATATAATAAAAACTAAATTTGATTAAAAAAACATAAGCTTCTGAATTATTTTCATAAAACCCCAGGTACTTTCCAGACATTGTTCCAATATATCATTAGCCCGTCTGTCTCAAGGTATTAACTCATTTTTATTTTCATTATTGATCAAGTTCTTTTATAAGTCATTTTTGCGTTTATAATTTTTCAAATCAAACATCAAACTTTTTTTATCCAAACTAAATTTATTGATAAAGGAACTTTACATGGTTTTATAATTTTTTGTTTTCTAAACTCAAAATCTTACATCTAAAAACAATAGGAAGACATGACTACGACTTACAAAGTAAATATTTACAACAGTAATAAACATATTTAAACAAATATATACAACTTAAAGCACTAAAAAAATTATCCAAAGTCAATTTTCTTGCAACAAAGCTCGTATTGTGAAAGAGCTCCCCTTAGGTTTACTTTCATCGTTGCAAACCTTCCGTTCAACCATCGGAGAATGCCACATACTGGGAAACTGTCTCCATTGTTCGTGCACATTATGATAAGGATGTGCCCAACCAGGATACATGTTCTCATAAGCGAAAGACCTCGCCCACTCCGACATGAGATAATCCAAATAAGGTGGAGGAACCTCACTTCTGGGGTAGGGAACAAACCCAATTCTTTGCACTGGTTGATCTTGTAGAGGAGGACTTCCACAAACTGAAATATCCGAAGATGAAGACGACACCGAAACTGCTGAAGACTCACTCGTGCGTGTGTCGTCTTTGATCAAAGAAAAATCTAAAGGTTGGCATTGGGAAGGAGCTTCTTCAATAGGAGACGGGGCACTCTGCTGCCTCTTGACTTTGTTCCTCTTCCTATCGCGCTCCCTGAATCCTTTAGCATATGGGTTTTTATCGATCTTCAGTTGTGCCACGTCGCAATTCTGAAACAATAAAAAAAAACATGAGTTATCCATTCAAACGTCATAAAAGGACGTTGTAAAAGATCGGGTTTCGGGTATGTGTCGCGACTAGCGCCAGACAGACAGAAAAACAGACTAATTATCGCTTTTAAAATGTTCCTAAAAGGCTTTCGAGCAGACGCCGGCCGACCTCCCGCTGCTTGGGTTTCCGATTGATGAAACCTGAGGCTTTTCGTGCTTTCGGACAATGACTCGGCGACTGTGAAAGTGCTTTGGCAGTCGCCAACTTTTTTTTTCGCAACTTCGGGGATTTGCGGCTTTCAACTCGACTATGGGATTTTAGGGAAATTGCATAACACGCGTCTGTCGGGAAAGTGAATTGTTGAAAAAATTCTAAATGTAAATTGAAACTAACAAGATTGTATATCATTATTTATAACAACTTCATAAGAAATATTTTATGACAGTTTCAAAAAGTATTACTGAGCATATATGCACATTACAACACAGCATTTGCTGATAAAAATATGTAACGATATGCAATCCATTTTGGAAAATTTATAAATTAATACGTATTCATCTAATTCTTCAATCAGGCATTTGATTATTATTCTATAATAGATCAGTCCTTAATATTATTTTAAAATTAAATAGAACTTACTTGATAAGCAGTGACAGCTATGAATTCAGTTTCAGGAAAAGTAAAACAGCGTTCAGCAGGTCTGTCTCCCAGACGGCGAATTTTCAGCACGGGCAAATATTTGTGCATAGATCTCAATATCACCTGTAACAAATCAAGAAACAATATTCAATACCATTCTTTTATGTCTTCTTCCTGTGCAATCTAAGCGAGATAAACAGGCGACAGGAAAATACGACAAGAACAAGCGAAAACGTAAGTATGTGGCATGATGTATATTATAGATGAAAAAAATAGTTATTTCAAGAATGTTCGCTCATGAATGAATTGAACAACAGGTAGGCGTGTTCACTATCTGTCGTAAAGATCAAACTTTTTCCCATAAGGATATGTCGGAAATGTGTAGTAACGGTCTGAGTGCCTAATTAAACGCATACGGTAGGGGTATCCAAGTTAGGCTATACGTTTTTACAAAATATTCATAAATAAACAAAGAAAATTATTTAAACTCTCATTTTATCCATAATCGAACTGAACTTAAACATATCATTAGCGTGATTAGAAAAATTTGGACCACATGCAAAAAAAGGTCCCTCCTTAGTATTTTTAATATTATTATTTTTACAAAATTTGAATTGATAATAAACTCATATAATTAGAATTTCCTTTTTTAACATTTTCAAATTCTGTAATCACGTCATTCAAAGGCATTTTGTAAACCTCCGCGTGTTCGATTGTTAATAGTACTTATTACTAACCCACTAATTATAAATGTAAAATTAACAGATTTTGAGAATATCGAAGGGTTAAAAAACTTAAGGAAGGGTTAAAAACTTTCGGAGGTGTTATCGGGACCCTCTGGCTTCAAGGGCACGTACCTACTCATTGTTTACCTCCACGTAGTAGTACCACTCCATAGTAGTTTCACTACTGCACAATATGCTGCTGACATTAAATTTTCATAATAAAAATACCAAACTTAAGATTTGAATTTAATTGATTAATACATAATTATAACATAATACAACCCTTAAGTTTCCAACCCCTGTCGCGGTGAGTGTGCGGAATCGCATTTCAACGCCCGTAAGTTGGGAGCCCTGGCATTTTGGCGCCGCCACAAGGGCCGTCGGCGACACGGGCATTAGCGACGGCGCCCCAACTGTTTGAATTGAACGCGCGACAAGGAACAACCCTCGAGACGCGGGAAAACAGAACGGGCATGGCCGCATTACCAATTATCTTGGGGCGTGCGCGCGCGCGCCTCGACGGCGCCTTTGCGCATGCGCAATGCGCGGCACTTGTTTGAAGTGCGAGACTGGGTCAGGGGTGGGTTCGAGGGTTCGAAGGTGGGATGATTTCATTACGACTCTTTGGGGCTGTTTATAAAAAAAATATATTTGAATTATATAAAAATTGAGTATTGATTGATGCGTGTTTCGAAAATTTATTGTATTTTGATGTTGTTTGATAAATAATGTCTGAAATTTTGACAGTTTGTTTTAACGGACGTCATTATAGCGATTTTCTATGGTATCGTAAATCGAATATTACTTATATGAAGAGATAATCGAAATATTCAGTATCTGAATTGTGAAATGGTTTGAAAATTAGTTATGGGACTAGTTTCATGAAGTTTTATCAGTTCATCTTCGACTGTCTTCCGATAATCTACAATCAAACAGCAAGTGCAACATATCCTGCATGGACAAACGAAAGAGATAACTTCTCATCGTCCCGTGAACCGTCAGGACCTGAGCCAATTCGAAACCAATTCACAACACGTCCTGAATTACTTATAAAGATTCAATAAAATGACAGTGATTTTATACATCGTATCATCGCGAAGCAAGAATTGTGCACAATTCCATCGAAAAATTTTCGTCCATTTTAAATATTGCACACACACTACGAAGTCATCTAAAATAAGTTATCGACGCACAATCCTCGAAAACATAATCCGAAAATTTCATAACAATTTACGTCGTCAAATTTCTCAACAAATTTCACACCTACGACCCAAATTTCTCAACTCTAAAAAACAAACACAGAAAATACTCACACTTCCGCTAACGTCGTATATGTTATTAGTCAACTTGAGATTATTGAATTTGAGCGGCAAAGACCACAGCGAAGCAGGGGCGGGGCTCAAGGGATGGGGCGTCGACACGGAGGGGGCCGGGGGCGAGTTGGTGCGCCCCACGGCCGAGGGCGCATTCGCGGGGGCCCAGTGGCCCCCAGCCCGGGTCCATCTGCCGCCCCCCGTGGGGCGTAGCTCCACTGAAACGGCGTAAGCCACTCCATCTTCCAATCCGTGGAATCTGACGCAAAGGGTAGGGAACATGCATCTGAAATTGAAAAAAAATCATATTAGTCAAATTTGTGGTTTTTTTTTTTAAGTTGTTGTTGAAACGTGATTTATCATTATCATTTTAACGCCATTTTTTAAAGTATTCATTTGCAGGAAGGTATTCTCGAGATTTTGGGGTAATGACAATAATCTGTTGTTGAATTTATTTGTTGAGTATAAAATACTTAAATATTGATTTTTGTTGCTTGTGGATATTTAGGGGTGATTTGAACCATGAATAAACCCGCTCTTGTATTTTCGTTTCTATTACGTTAATTATGGAGATCTTTATAAATTTTCTTAGAAAATATTGCAGTTATGTTCATCATACGTAATGCGAGACTTATTGTTAGAGGTGAGAAACAAATAAACATTTCACAACTAATTTAAAGTGTTAATTTATTAAAATTACAATATACAATACGACAGATCAGACTTTATAAGTTTTGAAGGACTTGGAAGAAATTCACCAAAAAAATGACTTTATAATTGAGAATAATAAAACATACAATCACCTTACTTTTTACCTTTGAGTTTACTCAAAGGTAAAAGGATTGGATTAGGAAATGTGAAACTTACTTTGCAACGAATCATAAATATCTCAAGATTTTTATTTCAAAGAAATTAATCATTATAGTTAATATCTGCGTTCCGAAATATAATATAATTTAAAAACACGAAAAATATTTCCAAGTATACAGAAAATTAATTATAATATATTATGAACGCATATAATGTGCAAGCTAACAATGCATTTTTCAATATCACAAATGAGTAATTTGCGAACGTTACATTTTATCTGTAATTTATATCTAATTTCATATTCTATGGAACTCATTCAAGAGCTTTTTTCAATAATATGCGTTTTTATCTGCATTCTTGTAAAAAAAAAACACTTAATTTCGCAAATCCCATTTCTACTATAGGATTTTTTTAATATCTATTACATACACATATAAATTCTTGTACTTAGCATACAAACGTCATGAGAAAATCAGATCTTTCGTGCATCCCTCATTAAACAGACAAACCCATCAAAAAAAAATCCACAAACAAATCCCATTGAATGAATTGACGCTGCAATATTAACACGTTGACCCAACACCGAAAGGATCCAAGAATGCGCCAGCTAAGCAAATAGCAGCGAAGCCTCCTCGCAGGACACACCTGTCGAAAAGAGACCATCGTCCACGGAAGGTTCGGATCCTCGAGAAGGATACAATAAAACAATTAGACGCCACTCGAGAGAAGTTCACGGACTATGAAATATGTTGACATCCGGCTAGACCGGCTAATGCAAACGGCGACTTTAACAATTTTTGAAAAAAAAAAATCTGGCGACATTTGAAGGTTTTTTTTTTAATGTTTAGAACATTCGTGGATTCGATCTTTGGAATGTTTTGAATTAAAATTGATTCTATTCGGTTTTTTTTTAATCATAATAATCGTAACGAAAACGTTTGAAGTTTGATTTGTTTGAAGATGATTTCGACCGTTTGGAATTTCATATTTCGAAGTTTTGTGTTTGTGAATTGTCAGATGCACATGTGTTAGCTTTCACAGGCTGAAAAATAACAGTACTAGAGTTTTAGGACAATGGGGTCGAGCCAAATGTGCTGGTCTTCGGGGTATTATTACAAACTGTTTATGGTTTTTTTTTGCGTATGGAAAATAGGGTAGTTTTAGGTATATGCCTTTGAATAATGTTTGTGTTGAAGTTCAGAATAATTTCGGTCGAAAAGACTAGTTTCAAAATGACAATTATTTATTTATTATCAAGATGAGTTTGATAAAATTATGGAATCAGAATTGATTAAATTTTATAATCAACGGAATGAGGAAATCACATAAAAAAATTAAAAAAAAGTACACATCAGCTAATTGAAAAACACAAAGAACAACCTTCAATACAAATTTTCTATAAATCCAAAACAGATTTTCAAAAAGAGTTTGGAAAAACACACCAAATAAGCTTATCTCCTTCACATTTGAGAGACGCCGTTCGCGAGAGGCGTCTCCGTCTGTTTGCAGACCCACCCCCGAGCACACCAAAAACGAAAAAGAAAATATCAAAAAACAACCAGCGACGGCCGGATTGTTTACGTTACCACTTTGTGACCGACAAACGTTCCCGTTGAAAAAAAAATGACACCGAAATAATATGGCGCGCCATTGTGCTGTTTGCCCGGGGAGGTGCCGTCACGAAAAAATGGTGTCGCCACCGAGTTTTTTCCACATCTCACATCTCCCTTTGGTCCGGCCCTGTCATTTTCCAGATTGTGTTTTCGCTGTTCCAGGTTCGAAGGATTTTCAGGACGCGAAAGCCGTCTGGTCGTCCGTCAGCCGGGCGACACTTGTGAGATTTGTATTTTTTTTTCGGGATAATCGTTTTAGTATTTAGTGATTTTGTTATCTGGGATCAAGGACAGGTAGTGTTGGCTTATTGTATTTGAGGGGTGATAAGTCGAAATCGGTTTGATCTGCGCGAAAAAAATGTTTTTGAGCTGTGATGTTGCTATTGTTTTCATCGTCAATACTTTCACTTGAGATAATATTTTTGTTGTATCAATGAAAATATTTTTACATAATTTTATTATTAAGTCGAAAAGATTTAAGAATTTCTGGTATATTGTAAAAAAAAAATGTATTTTTTTCTAATTACTAAACATAATATTTGTAAGTATAGGTAAACTTTTAAGATTTAAAATATTGTTATAAAAACTATCCATTTTCAAACAATCTGAAGACAATATTTTATAATTTTATTTATCTATTATAATTATTACCTGTAACTTTTGAAATTGATATATTTGAAAAGTGAAAATACTGACTGACTTTATATTGTTTTTACACTTCAAATTAAACACTTACAAGAATTGTTAAACGTTTATAAGACAAATTAAGACAATTAAGTTAAATTAAAAGGATTTTATCTATCTACTGAATATTTCATTTATCGCTTAACTTTTGTAATTGATATATTTGAAATGTGAAAAGATTAAATCGTTGACTTTATATACAGTTTTTAGCAAGAATTAATATTAATGAATTTAATTTTTCACTTTGAAGTCGGTCTTAATAATATAATACTTTCTTATAGTTGAATGTGAAATGTAAAACGCTGAATCTGAAATTTAAAACTTTGAATTTGAAGTATAAAAATTAGTGACGGATCAACTCGAGTGAAGGTTTCAAGTGGTTAAATACTTCAAGGACCTGCCCCTTTCAAATTTTAATATATTCCATAATTTTAAAAATTAAAAAAAAACCGTGGACGGACATTGAAAAAAGTTTGATTTTTTTTTTATACAACAACGATTTTCAAAATTATTCGAAACGTAAAAATAAATAAATTAACACGCCATTGTCAAAAGCTTTATCAATATCAATTGAATAGAAAAAAAAAAATTCTATTGTGTTACCAAATTGAACGATCAAATAATTCAACAATCAATACAAAAACAATACAATCAAAAAATTTTCAGCACCCGTAAAAAAATTATTGCCGACCCCATCACAGTCCAACAACCCATAACAATTTCTCGACACCGCGTCGAGACACCATTGTTTCGCCATCGGCCGAGACGAGACGAAGATAAATGGCCCTTTACGAATTATCTAATGCTTTTTCGCGCCTGATTTCGCCCCTCGTGACCACTCGGGCCCTTAACCGGACATTTTAGCAGTTCGGCGTCGAACAGATTGCCGAAGATAGCAGTTCTGGCAATCTCAACTGTCTGGACAATAATTTTTGTACGTGCATTTTTCACTAATGCTTTTTTGCAGGTCGGAATCGGGTTTTTCTAGTAGAGCGGTTTATCTGTTTTTTAAGGGTTTTTTGTTGAGGGTTGATTGTGTTTGAGAACGGGCATTGAAAGGCGAAGTGTTGTTTTTTAATTTAATTGCTAATTTGAAGATGGTATTTAACTTTTTTTGCGGTAGAAGTAACATAGTATTTGAATTGAGATTTTTGAATATTTATGAATTTCAGAAGTCATAACAGTACTATAAATGCAAAAATAGCACTTTAAAAACTGTCGTTATCAATTAGATTTAATGAACTTTGCGTTGGAAATGTTTTTGTAAACACCGAAAATAGGAACGTTTAATCAGTTTATATTTGCGTTTCACGAAAAACCGACAACTCCTCTTATAAAGTTGTCACCTTTAATTTACGATTTTCGAAACGGCGAAACAAGATGATTAATTGGTAATTATAAATTGCCAGAGACACATTCTTATAAAAATACACGCGTATTTCAGAATACAAAATTTTTTGAACACTATTTTGAAAATTTAGTACAGATAAAGAAACGATAAAAGCCGATTAACACTTCAATGTTATTTAAAACGTTTTTACATGAAAAAAATGAATATTTATATGAAAAAAAAAAAATACTGAGTCCTCGAGGTAAGTCTCCAAGATAATCTTTGGAAAGATTACGTCTACAAAAATGGGTTTTAGTAGCTGAATGTCAAGTGTTTGTTTTAGTTGGCGTAGGCGCCGGCGCGACAACAACCACTCTTGCAAACGACAAACAACAATAACCAGAAGAACAAGAAGTAGATGCGTAGATGCATATCATATACGCAACATGTCTAGGTGGAAGTTCATAGGGAAAAAAGGGCATTGCGTTAATATCCAGGCACTCGAAAGTTTATCTTCGATACGCGCTCGAAGGAGTTGCTGGCTTCTGTACCGTTTTTTTTAATGCTCGGCTGGATAGAATTCGGCGAATGTTTTTTTTTTGAGGGTTCTGTACAGCATGTGCGAGGTTTGTGTAATAAGTTTCTAGGAATCGATAGTCGGAAAACACGTGTTTTCTAAGGCTTAAGGGATTTGCCGGAAAGGGTTGTGATTGTGGGTAAATGTTGTAAAAATTTATAGGAAATGGTTTATGGTTTTTTTTGTTTGGACACGTGTTAAAGATTTTGTGGATTATAGAAAAATTTCAAGTGATTTGTACGAGAAACAATAATGAAAACGATGATCATATTTTGAGTAATTAGTTGACTATAAAAATTTACTAAACGCGCGTTTTCATAATTCAAGGATAGAACAAAATCAGCGTATAATCAAAACAAAAAATCCTCTATGAAATACTTACATATAATTGTTTTTTTTTAATAATAAAATAATAATTTATGGAATTTTTAAGATACGATATGATCTTTAAAATTTGATTGTTTAATCAAAAATTTCCAAAATATTATAAATTACTAAAATCGTGTTTAGTAAAAATGTTATTAGGATTATTTTATCAAAAATTTCTTTTATATAAAAAATTATGTTTCGCATAAAAAAATAGATTCAATATGATTTTAGTGATGTGCAATATTTATCCAAATGTGAGAACATAAAATTCATTGTATCCTTTATAAATATAACTACTTTTGACACTGACCTGCCATTTTTCGTGATGATCATTTCCGTTCCTAATTTGTGAAATTCATTCCAGAGATCTGTATTTAACAATTCAGCATCGCAATCGAATGTAGGTAAACGAGACATTTCTGAAAATTACAAAAATGTTGTAAAATTACCGGTTATGGAGGATTCAATAATAAATCAAGCGTTACAAAATACAATAGTTTTCATCGAATTTCGGCATTGCGACGAATACATTGTAAAATATTAGTGCGAAAATGATTATAACAGGATTACTTTCGACAAATAAGATAAGAATATGTGGCTTACATGAAAAATGGTTATTCAATACTGGCAACAAAAACTATTTTTCTATATTAAATGATTTAAAAATTGATTATAAAATAAATTGATAAATATCTAATTGTAAAATTTGAAATAATTTAGAAATGGACCAAACATTTTTACGATACAAGACGATTACAAAAATCACTAAAAAGCACGGCAGAGAATATATTAAAATCGAAAAAAAAAACTCAAAACAAATAAATAATTACCAGAATTTATAAACATTGGATCACTGGAATGGATACTGTGGTAATATCTGTTGATGGAATCGTCGTAATTTTTGGGCAACGTATAATAACTCATGTTGGAAAAGTCTTGTAGAAAACACGAAAACCTCAGAAACGCTTGAATTTTTGTGAACCAAGCTCGTCAACGTTATTCAAACAACTAACAGCCAGGGGTTGAATAAACAATAACCTGTAGAGTGTAGGCGGGGCTTAAATTTGTTAACGCCTCCGCGCAGCGTGATTGGTCAGAACCTGATAAGCTCCACCTCTTTTACCTTTGATAAACATTTCACCTGATAAGTATTTGTTTACTTTTCCAGGGTTTTCTAGTTTTTAATATATTTCATTGATATTGATTTTGAATAGGAGAAGAGTAAAGTTTTATGTTAATTGTAAGGATCAGTTATTTAAAAAAAATATACCTATATTTGAAAATTGTAAGTTTCTAAAACATGTTCCAGTAGCAATGAATATTCTGTATGTGGAGTTTTAAGTATATAATGAGAGATGCGATATATTTAGAAATAGTATCTTGTTTCTAATATTAATTTAATTATCCTAAATCGTACAAATGTACCTAATACAATATTGAACAGGATTGCGATATTTATTAGATTTGAGATGGAAACGGTTAATATTTTTTACAAAAGCCCGTTAGATATTTTTTTACGAATTGCTAACAATGAGTCAAAACTGAAATTTTATTTAAAAAAAAAAATTAATATGATTGATTGGTGTTGAATTATTTTAATATGGGAAATAATAAAAATATAAAATTAAATCAATTATATGTATTTTATTTTAGGAAAACAATAATATTAATAATATTTGAGTAAACAAAATTATTAATATACGGAAACCAGATATTGAACATTAATTAATCAGTTTTTTTTTCATAATTTTCATAGAAAAAGTATTATTGAAACAAAAAAACATAAAAGAAAAATTTATTTGATGCTATCTAAAAAGAATCCAAAGATGAAATCACATTTCAAAATCGCATCCAAACCTGGCCACGATTTACATTGTTAGGTTAACCGACGTCGAGAGCGGGCTTGATGTTTGAATGTCAGCCGTTTGTCGTTTGACGGACAGTAGTAGCGTCGTCTGTCAAAATGCCTTCAGCCAAGCCAAAACACAGTCCACGACGTCGCAGCATCTTCAATCGAGTAGCTGCCCTAAATCCACCACAGCAGGTAACTTCTCTTCCGTTTTTGAGTTTCGTTAAACGTCAGTAACTTTTGCAATATGCATACAAACTCATGTATTGATCTTTAAGATTTTCGTTTTGTTTATAATTATGAAAGTGTCAGTTTTCATTGTTGAAAGTTGTTTGTTGTCAGATTTTATATATTTTTATCATCGTACAGTTTATGCCATTACTAATTTGAGTACTAGTAAGTTTTGAAATTTCAAGTCAACGAAAAGTAAATGAATACATCAAAAAGTAAATGAATACATCGTTTGAGTTATTATTTATTGTTTTGTTGTTTATATTAGTTTGCTCCAATGTCTTCTATTTTTTATAGCTTTGAAAAAAATATCAACGATGTTCATATCTAACTCAATATTCGTATTTTTTTTCATAAACATTTATTTTTTATCGATTTTCAGGATGAGAACGACGATGAGGCAGAAAGAGCAGAACTTTTGGCGGCAGACTCTTCAAAAGGATCTGCTCAGTTCAGTACACCTAAAAGTATCGCTACACCAAGGAGCGTCGTTTCTATAGATTACACCACCACCCCTCAAAAAGAGCATTTTCAAGGATGTTTGAAGCTTCACGCAGAAAATGTAAGTGTAGTGAAATGAAAACTCATATAAATTTCAATTTTTAACGCATCATATCATTTAATAGAAAATCAACAAAGAAAATGCATGGAATTTGCAACTCATCGATTACATGTCAGCTATGTTGCGCAAGCACGATTCGCGGATGGAAAATCTGCAAATGGCGTCGACAACGTTGGACGCTTCGACTAAAATATATTCATTCAGGGTCGATGGAGTTCATCATGATGTACTTAAAATGGCCGGAGGTCTTTCGAAAGCTGTTCAGGTATTGAATTTACTTTTTAAAATGTGTTTTTGAATTTTTCTACTTTTGAATGTAAAAATTGCAGAATAAGAGAGGCAAAAAACCAGAAGATGAAGAAAACGTTGACCCCAACGCAAGTGTGAATGATGGTAATGCAAATCCCGAGAAAAAAAAACGTAAAAAGGCGGCAAAAAGCTCAATTACTTCAAACATCGAAACTCTAAATGCAGAAGTAAATATTTTGGTTTGTGTTTTGTATTAAATATTTAAATATTATTATTGAATCATGTTTTTATTTTTAGATTGAAATAAATGAGTGTATAGATCCTTTTTTCGCTCAATTGGCTGCAACAACGGGAGATACAACATCTTCAAATAGAGCATTCAATGCTACTTTGCCAGTGGATGATAAAACCTTGGGCATAGTCTTAAAGTAATCATTGTTTATTTGTTTCGTAAAGCCTTATTTCTTATTTATTTATATGGGATTATGTCTTCACAGTTCAGAAGTTCTATTCTTGAATATGGATGAATCAGAAAAAGAGAATTTAGATACTGAAAATTTGGAAATGTTTGAAAGAAAATCCAATTTGATTTGTGTCGTAACGAAAGACAATCATATTTGTGAGCCGTTCCATGGATTTTGCATCACCGATTGGGATCCAGAAGAGGAAGAGGAGAGAATGTAAAAAAAATTTATTCTTTGATTTTATCGTTGGTATATAATTAATATTATATCATTTTTCATTAGAAAATCAAAAACCAAATTGTTCGATAATCATTTGAATTTATCACAACAAGCAGTTGCGTTCGACATGAATGCTGCAGTTGAACCGTTACCAGAAGATGATATGGGAAATGATTTTGCATACGGTAAAGTTGTGCATTGTTAACATTTTTTAGAATGAGAATTTGAGTATGTTAAATTTGTATAAATTTTAGGTGATGATTTTCAAAACGTTATCGAAAGCGACGAAGAAGAAATGGGAGTTATAAATATGGCAATTCAAAGAAGTATATATCTGATTTATTTGATGTTTGTATAATATTATATTGATATTATAATCTAATTGTTTTATTACAGATCATCCAAAATCAGTTGCACGTTTAGTAGATATGAGGCCCTCGGCACAATCTGATGGATTCTTAGAGTATTCATATAGTAGTGCAGTTATAGGGGCATGGGCCGGTCCAGCACATTGGAAACTCAAAAACAATATAAATAAAAGTAAATCTTAACTTTGTTTTGATATTATGGAATTTAAAAAATGCCTTTATCGATTTTGTGATTTTTTCTAGTGGCACGTTTATCTGAAAGACATCAAACGATTAACACTGTGATGGTGAAAAAAGCACCATCGCGGAAAAAAAGGTTAGCAGATTTCTTAACCGAAGGGATGTGCTATAATCGATTGGTCAATGAATTACCCGAATATGGGAATGCGATACCTGCGAAAATTATGATTGGTCGAAAAACTTTGGCTCAGGGTTCTACTTGGAATGACAAAAAGTTCAAAACTCCTATCGATAGAGGTTTTAATATGTCACATTACAGAAAGCTTTATTTGCAACAGCAGGTGATGTTAGAGTTGCCTTCAGATAAAAAGTTGCAAGCTAAAAAGAATGATGTGTTCGATGGTGCGATCGATGTCAATGGTTATGAGTATGATAATGACAATGATAATTCTTATTGTCTAAATAGTCAACCGGATAACGTAATTGTCACACGATTTGTATAAAATGTTATCATAGTTTGAATAGAATATTTATATTATTTTTAAATGTTCAGGATGATGGTGAACCTTGGTTGGGCGAAGAATGTAACAAAGAAGGTGATATTCATAATCAATTTGGTATTGAAGATAATGGTTTGGAGATGATTGAACCTCCTCCAAAGGTAAAAAGAAATATAAATTTTTTTTTTTTCGAATAATCGTCATAAAACAATTAATGTTTCAGATTGCCAAAATATTCATTCCATATGCAATGCGTGCTAAAAAAGTAGACATGAAACAGCTGAAACATATTACCTGGAAGTTTTTGACAAACCAATATGATAGTAATACGGGTGTTGAAAAACCCAACGTAGCAGTAAAAGAGGAAGTTAAAGAAATCACTTTTGGTTCATTGTTCAAAAAGTTACCCTCTAAACTATCTAATAATATGAAAGAATCTCTTAGTATACCTTTATCATTATTAGCTGTTTTGCATTTAGCAAATGAAAAGGGACTTTCGTTAACCAACAATTCAGATTATACAGATTTTACTATCAGAGGCATAATATAATAAACTTTAGAATAATAAACGTATGTATATGATCAATTTTGTATATTACTTAAATAGATATGGTCTAAAGTAGGTTTTATATCTTTTTGATGTTATTAAAAAAAAAAAAACATGATCTGTTTGGGGTTTTAATTCTTAATACAAAATCATTGACACTACAAAATTGTACATAAAAAAAATCTTGATACAAGATGATTAAAGAGATTCAATGTTTCCTGCTATGAACTCTTGGAATATCGTTTCCAGAATTTCTTAACATCATCATGGCCTTGTTTAGTTACTACCATCGTTCTAGTCCTTTCATTATCCCATACCAAAACACCCAACTGCTGGGCATGCTCTTTTAACACTCCAAAATCCGCCTGAAAGCAAAGTTTTTTTCATTAATAAAAATGTATTAGTTTTACAAGAATTTAATCGAATTTCTAATTTTACCTGAGACAAAAATTGATTATAAACAACGCCTTCCGTAAATGAAATACGATTTCTTTCATTTTCCCACAACCTAATTTGATCAACTACAGTAGGGGGGACAGGCGATGGTGTTTGTGCGTAGTTTTCTGATGCCAACATCTGAAATATTTCACTGATTAATTTTTCATATATTTAACAGATAATGATAAATGTTTTATGGATATGTTTTAACCTGTGCGTGTGAATGCTGCTCAAGATAATTAATGATCTGTTCTGCAGTGATTCCTCCTCGTAATGCCTGTCTAACCGACTCTCTAGTGAGCACTCCCACAACTAAATTGGGAAATCTATCGATAAACAAAATAATACATCAGTGAAATGAATAAATAAAAATAGTTAAAATTGAAGAAAAAAATAATACCTATAAAGCAATTCTGTAAATAGCCCAAGAAGAGCTACTTGAAGGTTACTATCAGTATAAGCGTATACTCTGTAATTTGTTTCTACGACTATATAACCGGCCTGTGCGGCTGGTGTAGTCATAATGGCAGTAGGAGCAGTACTCCGTGTGCAAGCAATGTTCAGTGCTAGTCTGGTTGGATAAAATCTTCCAGCTTTACGCTAAAAAATATATATCATCATAAATATACCTGTATAATCAAATTTAAATAATAATAATGCAAATGTATTCTTATACCTTGCGCTGATAAACTAATCCGAATTCACGTAAATGTTGTAGGAACACTAGCATATTTCCGTTCATACCGTCAGTACTATAATCCTGTGTGAAATGATTTGTATAGATTAGTAGAAGTTTTTGTATGGAAAAATGAATCAAAAGAATCCTTACTTTTCCCAGTGTGCTGAAGCTTAATTGGAACAAAAATGCAAGACATTGCGCGGCATCGAGACCTCGTTGATTAGCAGTTTGAAGATAATGTAATAAGAATAACCATACTTGTTTTCCTGTGCCCAGTAAAAGGAACTGAAATCCTGCTCTCGTTATAACAGTCGAACCATCTTCTCTGTAAAAGAAGAATATATACATATCTTTTTATATATAAAACTAGACTCGATATAAACAACTCGATAATTTACTTGGTCATCAGTCCAGCAAGAAGTAAAATTCTCACTGCGTCTGCACTTATACCCTCAGTCTGTTGGCTTCCTACCATATAATGTAAAACGCATTCCCATCTTTCTAGAGCGTAAGCGTCCAAAAATGCAACATCGCGGGTATGTGCACTTTTTTCCAGACCTCCCGACATGCTCCAAGAGCGTCCACTGAATAAAAAAAGAATGAATCAACCGATTTCTTTTTAGAATAATGATTTTTCCAACTTACCCTCCAAGTAATGCTACTTTGAGATTCTTTTTAAACGATGAAGAAAGGGTCCAACCGGGAAGGCCTCCCGGAATGGGCGCTTCTTGCCAAACCGATAGCTCACTCAAACAGGTGCAAACTTCATTATGTTCCCTAATAAATATGCATTGTAAATTATTGTATGAAGATAATTTTTGTATTCTGCAATTAAAATGAAATACTTTGAATATTGTTGAGTGCCCCACGAAGCTACTACGGCTTGAGGTACCGGTTGTTCCACAAATAATAACCTAATAACATAGTGGCGTCCTAATTCGGGAAGATCGCTGTAAATCGTTAGAAATTAACCAACCGTGAAAATACAAGAATCGAAAGGAATTATATAAAACTCACCGATAAACAGCAAGGCATATAGTCGGATGCCCATAAAGCGTGTCGAGCATTTGTGGAGTTCTCGATTTTAGATAATCGTGGAGATCTTTGCATTGTAAATTACTCGGTTGATTGAAGGACGTCAGTTTTACAGTTTTTACTGGTTCTCCCATTATGATATGTTAATTTTACGAGTCGGATCAAGAATCAAACACAAAACCATCGGAATAACGTAACATGACAGATCAGCTGTCAAACACCGGCATCAGTGAATTGGTTAGGTGTTGCCATTCGCAAAATTACTCCAATCTAGTAATGGTAATATTATGAATTTGCATGATAAAAAATAAATTTTCGATATATAAATAAAATACGATAATCATAAATTATTGAATGGTTTTCATAATACATTTGAACATGTTTTTATTTTAATTTTTAATTGGGAGTTGGCTGTAAATTATAAAACATGAACACGCAAGCGCATTTGACATTTGACATGACGTTACCTATGTTTCGTTTTTAGTTCCACGTTTTGCATCAGTGTGTGCGTTTTGCTAATTATTCGAGTGTTGCATTTTGGCAAATCTTTAATATCCCCACGAACGAGCTTCGTTTTGCAAGAAATTTTGATATTTTCAATCGCGATCGATCGATTCGAACTAGGCCTTAAAAGTTTACTTGCGTTCCATTGTCGAAAAGTTTAATTTTTATGTTTTCGTCGGTCTTATCTAATCTTTGAATTCGATCAAATTTTGACGATGGCGTCCTTCGTCGCGTTCGGCAATCCTTTGACCGACATCACTGTCGAAATCGAAAACGACGCCGTTTTGAAAAAGTACGGTCTAGAAGACGATTTTCAGGCTGAACTAGAGTTGGAAAAGTTCGAGGCGCTCTTCGAAGAAGTGAAAGCCAGGTATATGCGTCTTGTTTCAATTTTGACTTAATGAATTTTTTGTTTTTGTATTTTGACGGCGATCGTTTCGTCATTTTTAAATTAATTAACTCGAGAGGGATAAGTAAATGTTCACATATCGTGAAATCTGTTTCAGAGTAAATTGTCAAACTACTATTTCGTAGTTATAATTTGTATTTCATTTTTTAAAAAGTGACGAAACGTTGACGTGTGATACTTTTTTTTTCAGAATATTTTTAAATAATTTAATACATGTTGTACTTTGAAAGGAGTCAAAATGCGGTAAATTTTCTTTGCTTCGATGACGCTGAAAAGATTTAAACGAGTATTTAATCGTTAGTAGTTCTTGACAAATAACCTTCGGGGAATTTAGGTTTTTTATTAGCAATGGGGTGGGGGGCGGAGAGAGGGGAGGGACTAGATTTTCAGCGATTCGAGCATTTAGTTTGAAACGTATACAGTAATCCCCCCTATAACGTCACGATCGGTTCGACGTTATAGGGGGGATTACTGTGTTATGAAGTTTCAAGAAGTTTGCGCAAATGACACTAGCGCACATGTTGATGCCAACGAATTCCATTAAAATAAATTATGTAGCATTGAGTGAATTATAACTGATTAGGATGGATATTTAATTCTTTGAGGCACAAGATTTTTGACTAAAATAATTTTAGTTGCTTAGAAATTTGATTCTCATAAAATTTAACAAAATAAGATTATTTTGATTGCTAAGATAATGAAATTACACATTACATACCTAGTATCAATAAAAAATAAAAATAAAAATATATATTTTTTTAATTAATAAGACGCGTATTGACTAGTTGAAAGCTGTAATATTTGAAATTGTTTTAAATTTCTTTTAAAATTAATAATTAATTAAAAAAGTTAATAATTAATAAAAATTTCAATTTTCGAACTGGGACATTTTTGAATACTGTAAGAAATTAAATGGTCAGAATTTTTATTAAAAAAAGTCAGAAATTAATAACGAAACGATCAGAATAGGCTAGGACAGGTATCGTTCCTAATATTTATTCCGACCCTTTCGTCAAAAATTCCGACCGAAATCGTAATTTCAACTGTACGCCGGGGCGATTTGCGCAAACGTCCACAATAAGCGGGCCGCGCACGTTCGCAAAACGAGCGAAGCGAAAGGGGCGATGCGGAGCGTGCGCGGCTTGTGGTGGGGGTAACGTCGTCCGTTCCCCGCCGTCGGCGCGACTCCATTTTGGTGTGGGCCGCGGCCGCGGCGCGCGCCATGAACCGGCCGCCACCATGCGTCGTCTAGTCGCGAGCGCCCCCGCGCCTCCCGCGCCCCCTCCGCCCCCGGGCGAGACCCCTCTGCTGGGGGCGGCGAGGCGCCCCCGTTCTTCCCGGCTGCGCCTGTGGAGGGCGTGCGCCGTCGCCGTGTGCGCGGCGCTCGTGGCCTTCATGTTGCTCGAATGCCTGTTCCTGGCATCCAACCTGACCAAGCTCGGTCATGGCGGCTGGCTGCCGCTGGCCATTGGTGCGGTGATCGTACTGATCATGTGGACATGGCGCACAGGCACCCGCATGGTGCAGGAAAAGACCCGCAAGCTGGAGGTGCCCCTCAAGGGCTTGATTGAAAGCCTGGCCAAGCGCCCGCCACACACGATCACGGGCACAGCCGTGTTCTTCACCGCCGATGCCGAAAGCGCACCAACCGCACTCATGCACAGCCTCAAGCACTACCGGGTTCTGCACGAGAACAACATTGTGGTGACCATGCGCACAGCCGACGAACCCTTTGTGCCCACCGCTGAAAGGGTAAAGGTTGTCCGCCACAACGAACAGTTTGTGTCGGTGCTCGCCACCATTGGCTTTATGGAAATGCCCGATGTGCCGCAACTGTTGAACCTGGCCAGGCAACAGGGTGTCAGCTGCGATGACATGACAACATCTTATTTCCTGTCACGCAAAACCGTCATTGCCGCGCCAGAGGGCGATCAACCCATGTGGCAGGACCGGTTGTTCATCGCACTCGCGAAAAGCGCCGATGACGCAAGCCACTATTTCCGCCTGCCCACCGACAGGGTGGTGGAAGTGGGAACGCAAATCACCATTTGAGGCAAATGCAAAAGCCGCTGGCGCAAGCCAGCGGCTCATTCTCATTGCAAAGGGCCCAGGTTTACGACGTTACAAGCTTGAAGCTCAGCACCACGCATCAAGTATTCTCCGGAAGGCGGCCCCACGCACTTCGTCAGGACGCACTGAACAAGCTGGTCGTCGGATCAATGACGGGGGCTGAGATTGCCTCAAGCACAAAGCGCGGAATGCTGCTGTGATCGGCCGGCAGGATGCGGCAGTTCTGGATGGCTGTACGAAGGGACTTCCGCAACGTCATGCGGTCGATGATGATGCGTG